>BGPR01005647.1:64372-90782 GCA_013235015.1 Araneus ventricosus
TTAAATTAATTACATTTATTTTACTTTTCGGTATTTATGTTTGACACGATTCACTATTTATGAAGTTCAGCTTTTTTTGTTCCAAGCCTGTGTCATGTCTGTAAAGGTTATATATAGTATTAAAAGAAACTATGGGGTTATTCCATGTCAAGTGGTCCAGAAAAAAAATAATTGATTGCTCGACAATTTTATCAAATAATTTTTTTGTTTGTTGATTCCTACATGATTAGAGAGTCCAAGAAGACTAATTTTAAATTTTTATCTTTTTCCAAATTCTGATGGTAGCCATTTTGTTTTACAAAACATGCTGATTTGTGCGTTTGTAGGGGTTTGCGCTAACTGATAATACTCAGAACTGGTGAACCCAAGGTTGATGAAATAAAAATCAGTTTATTCAGGAAGAAACAACCTTTATCATCTTCAGTACACACTTAAGGAAAATTGTAGGTATCCCAAATAGCAAAAATCAACCTAAAAGTTTGACCTTCGAAATGACAAATTTTCAACTTTCAAAGGCATACCCAGATAGCACGTAAGTTTGCAGCAAGTTTGATTTTGACTTGTCATGGCAAAATTTGATGCGTCAAACTTGAATCGAACTTGTAGCAAGTTCGATGTGACAAATAGCACCACCTCTTTGCAAATCAAACTTGCTGCAATTTTGCAAAACAAGCTTCCTGCAAAGATAGCACAATAAAGACATAATTATCTTTGTCTCTGTTTTAAAAAACATCCAATTTTTAATAGCATCTCCTAGTCCGTAATTCTTTTTTATTAATTCAATAAATCAATGATAATTTGTGAAAACGATAACTTTTTTATAAAAAAATTTTTTGAAACATTTTCCATCTTTTTACTAAATATATCACTCTCACTTTAAGGAAAACTATATCGCCTTTTTCTTAATGTTGAAATTTTAACGTTTATAAACAAAATTAACAGGGTGCGTAGCGTCATGAAAAGTGCTTAAATTTGAAAACCATTTTTAAGCACCTTAAAAGTGCTTAATTTTGAAAAAAAGGTCCTTAAAAAGTGCTTAATTTTCTCGAGAAGTGCAAAGAAAACATTCTTTTTTTTTTATTTCGCCAGACGTTGAATACGATATCGAAATCATAGTCATAAAGCTTTGTTTACCGGATGTATCTAGAAAGAAAACCGACGAAAGGGAAGAATTCGGGGAAGGAATCCTGGGCGAGATAGATCCAGAAATGTCAACACATGTTGAGATAATGCTTAAAGTCCAGTTAACGGAGGCCCAAAATGGGGATGAAAGAAACATTAAATCATAGTTTTGAAAATTATACTCATGTTCGTGAAGGACTCCTAATGTACATACTAAAAGTCCCCGGTCCTGGGGGAGGGGGAGAGAGCTCTCGCCACCGTATTGGATTTCGACCCCCTTTTTCAGTTTTTCTTGAATATCTCGATAACACTTCAGTTTTCAGATTACAATTGATTTAACAAATTAAAGACAGTGAAATTACCTACGAATGCATG
The DNA here is from genome assembly GCA_013235015.1 of Araneus ventricosus. NCBI lineage: Eukaryota > Metazoa > Arthropoda > Arachnida > Araneae > Araneidae > Araneus > Araneus ventricosus. The sequence continues at coordinate 65,870 of BGPR01005647.1, forward strand.
CATTTATTATTATTCTACCTATAATAGTTTCTGAGATAATGGATCTCAAAGTTTGCCGCTATCTTCAATTTCATCCCCCTTTTTCGTCTTTTTTGAATTTTTCAACAATTATTCAATGTTCAATTACATGTAATACAACAAATTAATGATTGTAAAATTCCCTACAAATACATGCTTTTAATTTTTTTCAGTTTTAATAGTTTCTGAGATACTTAAGAAAAACTTAAAAAGGGGGATGAAATGCAAAGATGGTAGCAAACTTTGAAGCCCATTATCTCGGCAACCATTAAAACTAGAACAAAAATAAAAGCACTCTTTTGTAGGGAATTTTACGTTCTTTAATTTGTTGTATCACGTGTGATTTGAAAACTAAATAATTTCCGAGATATTCAAGAAAAACTGAGATAAAGGGGATAAAATCCAAGATGGCGGCAAACTTTGAGACCCATTACCTCGGAAACTATTAAAGATAGAAGAAACATAATGCATGTATTTGTAGGGAATTTTACGCTCATTAATTTGCTGATTGCAACAAATTTGCAAATCGAATAGTTTTCGAGATATTAAAAAACACTTTAAAAAGGGATATGAAATCCAAGATGGCGGCAAACTTTTAGACCCAATATCTCGGAAATCATTAAAGCTAGAAGAAAAATAAAAGCATATTTTTGTAGGGAATTTTACGCTCTTTAATTCGTTAAATCACTCAAGGCCAGGGACTGCTGTGTGTTCATCAGGAGACATCACGAACATGTGTACCAATTTTCAAAACTATATGATTTAATGTTTTTTTTTTTTCAAACCCTTCATTGACTGTACTATTAATGACATTTTTTATGCTTCCTCTTACTTCAACAATGGGTAGCGCCGTATATTGAAATACTAGAATGATTATCCCAAAGGGGCAAATTAACTGGTAATTCGTTAATTTTAGGAAATGTTGAAAAAGGTAACAGAATTTTATTGTTTATCTTATAAAAGGTGATTTAATTTTTGATAATGACAATTTGGATTATCATTTTTAATTTTTTTGTAAAATCAAAATACATCTTTTATTTTACAATAGAAGACGTTGGGCAAATACGAAAATAAATATTAAAATTAAAAAAATATATTTTAAAATTTTCAATAAAATCTATGCATTATTATAAAACAGAAATCATCATATGATTAGAAAATATGTGGGCCGACGTATGCATGCATGTACAAAAGTGCTTAATTTGTTTGGCTAAGGTGCTTAAAAAGTCCTTAAAAGTGCTTAATTTTTGCAGCAATTTCTCACTACGCACCCTGATTAAATCTAAAAAACAGTCAGTGTTTGTTGAACAATAATAACTAGACATTTTGTCCCATTTTAGAGTAATTACTTTTGAACTCTAATTTCATAATTTATTTTACTAGCAAAACGTAGTTATTAGCAAAAATCGCTCTCTCTTTGACTTCAAATCATATTCTCAACTCAAAAAATTAATGAAATCCAGAAAATAGTTAATAATAAATCGTATATGAATCGAATCGAACGATGTATTAGCGAAATCTATCTTCTCCTCGCAGCGTTCGACTGGCTCAATGGTTAGCGTCTCCGCTTCCGAACCGGGAGGTCGCGAGTTCTATCCTGGGTTGTGTTTCGTACTTTGTTTTTGCTTTAATTTGCATTAAGTTTGCACGGCAAGTTTGCTGCAAGTTCGTTTCATAGTGACTTCGGAGCTTTCGTTAACTTGCTGCAAGCTTGCACTCTTGTCATGACAAATTTGTGGCAAACTTGCATTCTTGTCATGGCAAATTTGTGGCAAGCTTGCTGCAAACTAAAATTGCTATCTGGGTACCATTCCCAAACGGAATCTATTCTCCATATTATTTTTTTTGGGAGGGGGGATGTGTAGCTACCTTAATATACTGTATTTACAAAACATTTCAGCCCAGAGATTTAATTCACCTTTAATCTCTGTTGGGACAAAGTTTAAAAATCTGAAATTTTTACAGGTAAATCCTCTACGGTGTATTATACTGCTGTAAAAATTTTATAATTGAGATTTATCTACAAGTCAAGTTAGAGGACCTTAAAATCCCATAAAAAACCTATTTTTTTCAGAAATTTGACTGTGTATTATGTTACCATTAATAAATTATAATATGACCTCAAGTAATATTTGTAATTAAATTTGAAATTATCAAATTAATTCTTATGGCATATATATTTTCAAATTAATGCACCATCTGCTGCATTAATTTTACTACGTATTAATTCTATTAAGTTATAACATTATATTATGTCATGTTTTTATTTAAAAGATAATCTCTGAAAATGCATTAGGCCTAATATACTTATTCAATAAAATGTGTGGATATTTAGACCTGTTCACAAACTTATGTGATAGACAGACTTCAACAAACCTTGCAAGTAGAGACTTGTCTAGACCTGTGATCTCTTGCCCAAACAAGTCTTTTCAGGCAAGATTCCACACACACGCAGTTCTAAGGAAGTAGATCAGACTTGGGTGCCCATGAACAGTGTTTTAACCCCAGAGAATGTGCACCTCCTTAGCAAATGCTGAGATGCACGGGGGTCATAGAATGACCCCAAACTAAAATTCAACCCTGTGCTGTTAAACTCATTATATTTTTAGTTGAAAAAATAATGCTTTTGACTTTTAGACATTAAGAATACAATGCTTAATGCAAATCAAATCTACTCCATTATTATCCACTAATAAAGCACAGATTTCTAGAAGTTCATTTCTCGTGCTTATCTTTCATGTGAAAAGTGTGGTGCACATTTATCAATAAATATATTTGTTCACTATACAATTAAATGTATCATGTTATCATTGATGAATAACTCCCAACTCTTCACAAGGTTTGTCACATCTTTTGCTGGTCTTTTTGTTCCAGGTAAGTGCGACACAATATTTCGCCAATGAATATTTTTCCTAAATTTTGTTTTTCTCTGCTCGTTGCTCTCTTTTGATGAAAACAATTTCAAGTTATTCACATCTTCATTTCTAGAATCTCCGTCCTCTTCTGAATTATGTTCACAGAAACTTTCATGATCTGAAAAAATCTCTTCTAAAACATCCTCAGGTCCATTGTATTCATTGTCAAAGTCTGGATCTTCATCAGTTTGAACTTCAGCAAGAAGTTTATATAAATGCTCCATTTCTTTTTCTTATTGTGTCGGCATTGTCAGAAACAGTTAAATACTTCAATTCGGTAAGGAAAATAACAAGCTGACAGTATCGGGTATGTTTAATAACTAATCTGTGGACCAAACAGAAAGACATGCAGGGTCATTTAATAACCCCAGTAACTGACCAAATGTGTATTAGGGGACCTCATTATAAAAATAATTAATAAAGAAGCCTCAATTATTCCGTGGAACCTGAAGTGACCATGAAACATTTTCAAATTCATTAAACATTTAAAGCATGCACAAGCTACTTCATGTAAAAAAGATAAGTTTAAATTTAATAGATAATATTAGTTGAGATTATATTATAATTTATTAATGATAAGAATAATGCATAGTCAAATTAATGCTCCAACATTTTCTGTAAAAAATAAATTTTTTATGGGATTTTTTAAAAAAAAAAAATTTTATGGGATTTTTAAGGTCCTCCAACTTGACTTGTAGATAAATATCACATATGAAATTTTTACAGCAGCATAATACACTATAGAGGGTTTATCTGTAAAAATTTCAGATTTTTAAACTGTATCCCAACAAAGATATAAGGTGTCAAAATCTGATTTTTTTTTTTTTGAAATTTTCCAATTTTGAAAGCCCATAACTCTTAAAAGAAGCAAATCGCAGGATTGAATTTTTTTGTAAATATAGTACATTAAGGTAGCTATACATCTCCCCAAAAGTAATATGGAGAATAGATTCCTTTTGGGAATGATATGCCTTTGAAAAGTGAAAATTTGTCATTTTTAAAGTCTTTTATTTAACTTTAGGGTTGATTTTTGCTATTTGGGATACAATTTTCCTTAAATGTGTAATAAAGGCCGTTTTTGCCTGAATAAACTATTTTTTTGTTTCATCAACCTCAGATTCACTAGTTCTGAGAAATATAAGTTAACACAAACCCTTACAAATGAAAGAATTAGCATGTTTTGTAAAACAAAAATGGCTGCCATCAGATTTCAGAAAAAGATAAAAATTTAAAACTAGTCATCTTGGACTCTAATCATGTAGAAATCAACAAACAAAAAATCATTTTATTATAAAATGGCCAAGCAACCGTCATTGGATCACTTGACATGGAATTACCCTATGAATTTGGAGTATAATTTTCTATTTTTCATATAGTTGTCCATTATTATTTCAGTATTATAGCTAGTTTCATTCATTTGTGCCTTCTGAAATGAATGAAGATTTTTTTTTAGTATGAAATAATTTTCTGTCACTATTCTTATATCGTCCTAATATCCATTAAACAAAAGCCAAGATTTGTTTTTCTCATGGTATTATGTAAATAAAAAATTAAAGGAGATTTGGACCTCTATTCCAAAACATTGTAGAACAATAATGTTTTAGACTTGATTTTTGTCATTATTTTTAAAATTTTACTCTTAAATATAGCAATGACTGCCAACACACAAAAGATTTAATATTGTTGCAGCACACATATGTCTAAAGACATTAACTAAAAATATGAAGAGAAATATTGTTTTAAAAATATACTTAAATTTTTTTTTACAAATTTATGAAAACTAAAGAAAAAATTACATAGAAATAAAATTTGTATCTATGAAATGCTAATTTTTTAAAATTTAAATTCATGTAAAAATATTTTTTTATGATAATTTACTCTAAAGCTATTATGGGGATATGCTATCATTTTAATTAATTTTTAACTAAAATTTTGAAAGACCCTTTCTTAGTGAATGCCTTCTACCTAAGAAGTAAATAATAATACCAAATTTGATAGTTCTAGGTCCAACAATCTACAGTGTAAAGCATTTTTTAAGGATTTTTGCATCATGCAGTTTACATATAGTATCAAGCTTATATGCATTTTATCATATTAAAATGTATAGAATACTTCTTTTATGCCCTTGCATACATAAGATGTATTAATTCAAGACTGTATAGTAAAATCATTTATTCTGAGTTGTAATACTATTGATTTTTCTACTGTATTGATATTTCAAAGAATAGAGAAAATCCATACAGTTTGGAAATTTAAAGTAAGAAATGGATGTTCTAAAAAATAAATCAATGTTAATCAAATAATACACAAAAAGGAAATAAACTGAAACAATGAATTTTTCTGATGTTGAAGGATTTTGTCTTGAGAAATTTTCATAATTTTTACTTACTTATTAAAAAATGTATAAAATTATTTAAAATTATATGAATAAAAAAATGTCAATTCAGTGAAATGTGTGAAATTCATCAACTTTTGTACTGAGAAGTCAATTTTTTTTAATGATCTTCTTTTGAGAAACTAACCATATTTACTGTATATTTAATAGATTTTCTTAGGAATACCAACTTTTGATCAACGAAAAGAAATTTTAGCTGCATCGACTAAATCGGCTGCTTCTAATGAACTGAACTATGATAAGATAGCAGGATTGACCCCTGGTTTTGTTGCAAGTGATCTTGTACATTTGACTCAAGAGGCACTTAAAATTCAAACAAATGATTTTAACATCCAAGTAAGCATATTATAAACAATTTTTTTTCTTTGTATATTCGCATGTTTGAGTATTTTAGATAAGATATTTGTAAGTATAAAAATTCTTTAAATTCGCTTTCAGTATGAATGTTCATGAAAAAAGATTACTAATTTGTAATATGCAATGAAACAATATTAATATACCATATGAAACAGATCTAATGCTAAGTGTTATAGTAAAGTCTTGTTTATCCAAAGCTTCAAGCAATTTGATCTATTCTCATGTGTAAAAAAAATAGAAGGAGATGCTATTGGATTTAAAATATATTTTAAGAAGCATTTCATGAAAATAAAAATTAACAGTATCTTACCATTAATTTAAATCGAAATTGTTTCTTTTTCTTTCTCTATACATACAAATATGCATGCTTTTTTTTAAATCTTGCATTAAGACAGTATTTCCCCTCCTTCTTGGCAAACGTTTAGAGTGTGAGTCCTTAGATAATTAAACTAATTAACTTTGCTATGAGTTAACTAATGATAACTGCATTAAATTGATATGCATTTAATCCAAAAACACTTATCTTCATTTTTGTTTGGCTGTGATAGAATGCGGTAAAACACCGTTTATACGACTTTCAAGGAACTGACGCAAGATGATTTATAAATGGCAAGGCACATAATCAAAATTTTAATAAACAACTTTGATTATTACAAATTTATTGCTGCTAATGCAAAATCATTTAAAACTATTCGTTTTAAAGTTTTTTTAAGGTAGTAATAGTATAATACTACATAGTATGGAAATCAATAATTAAGGTTTAAAATTAAACATTTATCTTAAAAGCGAAAATAATCATACCTGTATTGCATATTTTGAGTGCCAATTATACATATCGTATGTAATTTATGCATGCAGGCGTTTAATTGAGAAAAGTTTTAACCGTTGTCTGTGAATATTAACCCCTTAATTGCCACTGGCGTATATATACACCTCACTCAACCGATGCGTTAACTGCCGCCGGCGTATATATACGCCTTTCCGAAGTACAATCCTTTGCATTGCACTGCTATAAAGAAAACTGCTCCCACGGCCTTGGAATGCCATAAAATGACCTTGACAATGTTTGAAACGGATTTTCTTATTTCAGAGAAGAGGGGTAGGGTATTGGTAAAGGGGATGTTTCTGAAACGGTGAAAGTCATAGCTGTGCAGTTTTTGCATCTGTTTCTGTTTGAGTAGGTCGTGCTTTTTTTATTCTTCTTGTGCTTCCGTTTTCGTTTATTGTGCGAAATAGAAGATCTTTTTACGAAAATGTCTGACAGTGATGAGAGTGATTTAGATGACTATTTTCCGTCATCTTCAGGATCAGAAACGTCGGAATATGATGCTTTGTGCTGGGGATGGTTGGAGGAGGAGGGATATGAAAGTATGGGGTACTAAAAAAGGATTAATCAAGGGGTATCGAAGGGGGGAAAAAGAGATTCAGAACCATTTGTCTGGGATATGCCCATGTCTCGAATATGGGAGAGAGATGCAACGGTAAGGACAACAAAAAAGTTGTACAATGTAGGATCAAGTGGCATTGGGGAGCGAATTGTGCAAGATTTCGTCAGCAGTTAAGGGGTTAAGTACATCATTATGAATCAAATTAAGTTCATTGAATGTTTTTTCCCCACTATTCTTTTGACAAAAGAAATAAAGTTGAAGTTTTTAGTGGAGTCCATTGCATCTTTAAAGGAAGGGGGAATAATTTAGAATAGTAATAGAAAGTAAGTAATAGAAAATAAGAAATTCACATTTTAGAATGGAGGGAAATAACGTATCATCGTATCATCAAAGCTTTGTATCGTGTAAACGAAGCAATTTATCACTACAAAGAATATGAATGAATCGGAGCTGTGATGAAACAACGTATAAATGAGAAACATATAAATGGTGCTTTACTGTATATAAAGTACATTAGATATTTACATATTCTATAAATATAATACATATAGAAATTGATTATTCTCTGCAAATCAGTGTAAAGAACTCGGGGCATATATGAGTAAGAATTACTATTAAAAATGCGCGTTTCTAGCTGCTACTAAACGACTATTATTATTAATATCCAACTTCTTCGGAAGGGTGTAAGGCCTTTCACAGGCCTGAAGGGAATACTAAACTACTGTGTATAGTCTAAAATCTGAAGTTTTTCATCTTACTTAAAAATGTTCTTATTTATTAGTATTCTGTTAGTGAGGCCCTAGACAAAAGCTTGCGAAATCTTAGCAATAATTCTTATCATTAAATCTTGGTGTTGAGCTAAAGCAAGCTTTATTAAATCTATTTTATTTTATTTGTCATTCAGATGTTAATGCTGTGATTTTAATAAAAAGAAAAATATTTACAGGGCGGTGATAAAAATTGTGCAACTAGCCCTGTCTTAACAACTGGAGATTTTGAGAAAGCACTTCTTTCTGTATCACCTTCTATTTTGAAAACATCTGAATGGAATATGAAAGTCAAGCCTGTGTATTGGAAAGACATTGGTGGAATGCTTAAAATTAAAGAACGATTGCAGTTGGTATGGATACAAAAGGGTTTTCATGATAATTTTATATTTAGTATTCTGTAAGAATTTTTTTTTTACTATATTAACATACTGTTGTTTAATAGTCTTAATTGTGTATTACTTCATTATTACTTTAAAGTTCTTTGCTTTTATCATTACTTTTTCGTTAGTAGGGAACCAGCAATAATGTGCCAAGGTGGCATTGGTTACCTGCTAATGGAAAAGTACCTTTATATCAAGGTATGAAATCAAACTTGATATGTTCAAAAGGAAAGCTTCAAATCCATCAAATTTCTTTTTTTTTTTTGCCATCTGAAATTAACACATTAAGTACCACCATATAAAAAAAATGTTTTGTGGCCACTATTATTTGTTCGCACAGTCTCTAAACTAATATAAGTGGCCTATTAGGACACCATAAGCCATAAAAGAACGTCTACCCCCGCTCTGCTGAAGCATCCAGGTCATCTGAATGACAGCCACTGTAATAGCTCGAGTACTGAGGCCGGAGTCCTAGTAGCCCATTACCAGGCCATGGCCCGACCCATCCCGAAGGAGGTATGTACTATCATTGGTGGAGGGACCTTCAGTCCACCATTGCTATACCCCCAAGAGAAACAAGTTCCTTCTTACTTATCCGGCAGCAACTCATCTGTGTACTCGGATAGCATATTTCATATTCATTTGGATACAAATGACACTTATGTGTTAAAATTTTCAAGTTATTTACATTATCAGAGTTTCTTTTATCCTCAATTTAAATAAAATAAAAATTTTTTTAAAAATATTCAGTTTGATCACCATCAGAAAAACCTGAACTGCTTCTTTATATAATTTAGCGGCACCCTTGATTATTTTGTTGAACTGAAATATTGTTTCATTTTGAGAAAGCAATTTAAATTATATTCCAGTTACATAAAAAATATTTATTTGCTTGATTCTAATATACTTAAAAAATAGCAGCTGGAAGATAAAGACCAGTTCAGATGACTGAATGTCCACAGTTTAAAATTATTGCTTTCTTGCCATCATCATAGCTACATTGGAGAAGGTGCTTGCTCTGGACAGTATTGCCGTTAAATGCGAAATCAGAGTTAAAGTTAATTGCTTTTAAGGAAATAATACTTGGAAAAAGGGGAGGAATTCATATCCCAGTGTAAGCTTTAACTTAGAAATCTGCAATCCCTGTCCACAGCATAGATATAAATTCTGAGGGATGAGAGATTTTTTCCTGAGGAATAACTTGATCAGAGACCTTTTGTCCATGCAGCACAGTAACCAATAATTGACACAAATTCTGAATCTATAGATTTTAAATAAAATTAGCACACACTATAATAATTAAATCTGAAAAGTTTTTAAGGACATGGTGGTCATGGCATGGAATCGAAAGATGTAAGGTAGTGAACTTCCAATTTCAAATGTGAACAAAAATTTATAAAACCTTTTTAAAAAAATATTAACAAAAAAATCATCAGTGATTCCTTTTTATACCATAAATATTTTCCCATTATAAAAATTACAATATATCTGTCTGTATATTTTAAAATTATAATGGCAAAATCTAAGTAAAAGATATTTCTTTAACATGTGTTAAAATCATCCTATTTGCTTATTAAAACGTAGTAATATGAACATTTTTTTTGTAAAATCTAATATTTGTTATGATTAAAAAAGTTTTTGTTCTTAACAACTTCTAGCTGTTTGTTTCTTCAAAATATTCTGAAGACTCTGTCTGTACCCAAAAACAGAATTTTGAAACAACTCAATTACTGAAGCAATGAAGCACCTTTCTCTTAAACTTTTAGGAGCTTTAGGATTACTTGTCTTCGACCCAAGCAACCAGAAGTGTCATACCATTCACGTAAAATCAGTGAAGTGTTCATGACTTTAATGGTGTAATCCTCTGTTGTATATTATTCCTTTGAAGACAATCGCGCGTTTAATGCTATTAGCAGCTGGCACACCCATGTGACAGTCATTCTCAAAGGGTTAACCATACCAGCATATAAAAATAAGGAACTGCTCACCTACTTTTGATTAATAAAGGCACAAATGTTGGATAGTCAAAAGATCTTTTGCTACCTGTTGATTTTTGCTGCTAGCATTACTAAAGTATACAGAAATATCAGTTTTTGTTGAAATGGTATGAAGTATTTTAAAACTCTTTTATTTCTTGTGAATTTCATTGAATGCAAGAAAGTAGTAGTCGACTCCAAGACATTCATCTCAAAAGCCTTCCATTACTTTTCTAAAACAAATTTTCCATGGCTATGCAGAAAAAGTTTGCCAGTTTAATGTTTACACTGAAAAATGAGATATAGGATTTTCTGTATGTATAACTCGGATAATCAGAGTATATATAACTCGGATAATATGATTACGCTGCTTGTAATCATATTTTTGTGCTTGATAACAGTCAACATAAAAATCTTGTCTGTTAATGAATTCAAATGCAATTCTTTATTCAGATCATCAAAGAAGTTCTTATATCTTTATTTCATCTATTTTTTAAGCAAAGCTTAACTTTTAAAAATATAATTCTGGATTTTCAGATTCTGATTGAAATAAGATTAAATGAATTCAGTAAAGGTCCGTTATAACAACAATGCACAATTCCAATGAAAATTGTCATTATAAAAACTTCTCATTACAAGCAAATCATACTACAGGAAAATAAAATATAAATGCTAACAAACTGAAGTTTTTACCTCTTTTTCTTTTTCATTTATAACTGTTTTTATTAAAATCCAAAGTAGACTGTGTGTGCTTATACATTGCTGATTAGATAAAATTGTACTTTATGGAATGCAGCAATTTCTGGGACTGGAATTTTTGAAGGACTATAAAAATGTACAGTGATATTCAATGCTTCCTTCAGATCTTTTTGCAGAGAAACACTTTTGATACTTTCATTTATTTTGCCTTTTTCTACTAAACCGCTTCATCAAGTTCAACAGTGTTACTATCTGCGTCTTCACTCCATGGTATCACATCTTCATCAGCATTATCATATTCTAGAAAGAAAATTTACGCCCATTTTTAAAAATTGGCTATTAGGCTAATCGGTAGTAGCATCTCCAAACTCATTCTTTATTGAAAATCTTGCATGCTTGAAGGATGCCACTGTATATGCCCCAAGGATAGAAAGAAAATTTACGCCCATTTTTAAAAATTGGCTATTAGGCTCTATTTCTGATGAGTTTAAATCGGTAGTAGCATCTCCAAACTCATTCTTTATTAAAATTCTTGCATGCTTGAAGGATGCCACTGTATGTGCCCGAAGGAGTGCATTCCATGCAGTTAAAAGAATTTCATGGTTTCAAGAATATTTCACTTAAATATTTTTTCATCTCTTTCCATTCTTCTTAAAAGAGCAATGATGACAATGGCATGACAGTTTTGTTTCAAGTTTACTACTCCTTGGTCTAATGGTTGGAGTGTGCTTTTGCAATTTGGAAATAAAAATATCAATTCAATATTTTTCAGCTCTCTTTCATAAACATTACCATGAAAGTTTACTTGTTATAAACACATATATATATATATTTGTAGCTTTAACACTAGCTTGTTGACTATGCATTACAAATCACTTGTAGCAGGAATCTCATTATAAATTGTACTAATTATATTGAAATTTAACTGTAATTCTTATTTAGTAGGAGGTCTCATGTCTTCAGTCATGCATTTAGTGAATAAAATTTAATATTTTAGAAATAAAATATTTTATGTAATTACAATAATGAAAATCTTTTATGCTCTTCTTACCTTTATGTTACAGTTATGGATTTAAGTTAAAACATGTATTGTTTAGTTACTGCTTGAATTTTTCATTAATACTTTTCTGCAGATTTTTCTAAGAAATTTAGGGTATATTTATGTAATGATTTAACTTTTCCATCTCTAAATTAATTCTTTGTAATGCAACTGCATTTTTAATTACTTCTACTTCATTCCTAGAGAACCACACTTCTACTTTAACTTCCAGAGTCATGACACTCTATCCTTTTCTGATTTTAACTGCAGACCACATGCATGTGTGGCACCATTCATGAATATGGTCATGGAGTGGACATTTTAAATATAATCTAATATAGAAAAATACCCTGACCACCTTTAAAATGAAATGATGAATCCTGGAATAAAGAATACTTTAATTAGCAGTGGAATTCCTTGATCCTGCTTATATTTGTTTGACAAAATTGGTGACTTTATATTTATATGTTACTGTGAAAGACCGAAACTGGAGAATGTCGACTTTCACCGGTGAAAGTCGACATTCTCCAAATTTCGGTCTTTCACGGTAACATATATATTATTAGAAATCAGCAGAAGTGTTCAACTTTCTTATATATTTACACAATTTAATGTGTTTTGTATTAAACTTGCTAAAAATGTCAAGAGAAATAAGTATGCAATTTGATACAGATCTACAATTCTGATGATAAAAGTATATGCCAAATTTCATCCATTTAGCTCATTACTTTTTTGAGTTAACCTGTTCACATATATATATAGGCAAACTTCCATTGGGTGGGTTTTATCCCAAATTGTGTAAAGACTGCAAATCAAATTTCCTTTGTCTTACTCATTCCTTTTTTTTTTCCCTTCTTCTTTTGTAATGTTCATAGATAGACATAATTCTGAAATTGGGTTTTTCAGTGTTGAGAAGTTCTAAAACATGAAGATTCATCCAGATGTTGAAGTCTAATTCTTTTAATGGTTACAATACTTTATCTTTGTATACTTCATATGTAAAAAAGTAAAACGCTTTAAATATCTGTAGGATTTTTAAATTTGTTGTGTTTTTCACTTTAAAAATGGTTAAAAGTTTGAATGAATAAGCTATATTATTGGAGAATATACTAATGTGTAAGTAAATAGTTTATTAATTATTGTATTAACTATTAAGGAAAAAGTACTAAAAATAAATTTTTTCAATGTTTTTTGTTTGTTGAATATTTCTTAAATTTATTTCTTATTAGAAGTAACCAGTGATGATGGGTGCAATTTTGATATTTATCCTGAACACTGTTTTCAATGGGAGGATCTTTGTTGTTTGTCCTTGTTTAATATGAAAAAAAGAGCTTGATTGCTTATAGTTATTGTGCTATAGAATGTGAAATTACTTTTACTAAATTATTCTAAAAATTTAGCTCTTTATTTTTAGTATTTGACTTTTTTTTTCAGTATACACTTTCTGACAAGCAATATGCATATTTTTAAAAAATGCTTATGTTCAAAATTTTTATTCCTTTTCTGTAGTATAATTTATTGTTGGACATTAGATAAAATTTAAACTACTGTCTTCCTCCGTCCCAAACATAGAAATTTAGCATGGGAGTTTTTTTTATTTACTTTTAATTATTTATTTTACTTTGTTTTCTGTTTATTTTTCATAATATTGATTTTTTTCTATTTACTCAAGAGCATAGAAATGCCTTTGCGCCATCCAGAGATATTTAGGAGAGTTGATCTTCACTGTCCAAGGGGTGTGCTTTTGTTTGGTCCACCTGGGTGCTGCAAAACAACTCTAGCTAGAGGCCTGGCTACTGAGTGCAATGCTAATTTCTTTGCTGCAAATCCATCCCAGATATATTCGTCATATGTTGGAGAATCTGAAAAAAACATCACACAAGTGAGTTTTTATACTGTTGATGATTTTAATGTCAAAAATTTAATTAAGCTTAAAAATAATCTTACTTCTTTTTTTTTATCATTGAAAAGTTTCCAGTAATCTAGAGGCAGTAGTGAATCCAGGGGGGTTATCAGGTTGCAGCACACACACCCCAGAGCTAAACCAAAATTCTTGATTTTATTTAAAATCACTACAACTGTTTGTTCTTAATTTTCATTTTTTAAAAAAATAATAATAAAATCGTGACAACATTTCTTTCTGGCTTGACAGGCTCGGAAATTTTCCTACTTTTCTAGTCATTCCACTTGTAGCGTTGACACGGTCGGAAACATTTTTTGGCTAGTTATTTCATTGTATTTTTTATTAAATTATCGAAAGTATTCTATCATAAAGAACACTACGAGAATCATATTCTTATTGTCAGGTGAGGAAAGTCTGTAAATTTAAAGTGTTTTGGTTTACATAAGCCATGAGGTTTGACATTCATCACTACAATACAAAATTTTTATGACCTGGGCGGCGGGCGCCCGGGACGACCTGAATCCCGGATTTGCCACTGTCTAGAGGTGATATGAAAATTACACTTATTACTTCTAAAACATCTACAACAGTGATTAACAATACATTTCTTAAATCTTCTAAAAGTGACTGACTTAAAATAAAGTAACAGTGGTAGAAATCTGTATTAACTGGCCTTGATCTTCATATTGCTGTTTGAGTGTAGAATAAGAAATCTTAATCTAAGCTACATGTCTGCCACTGATTAAGTGTATAACAGGGTGCGTAGCATCATGAAAATTTCTTAAAAAGTGTATAAATCTGAAAACCATTTTTAAGCACCTTAAAAGTGCTTGATTTTGAAAAAAAGCTCCTTGAAAAATGCTTACTTTTCTCGAGAAGTGCAAAGAAAACATTTTTGTTTTGTTTCCTAAGACGTTGAATACGAGAAATCAAAAGCATAGTCATAAAGCTTTGTTTACCAGATTATCAAGAAAGAAAACCTATAAAAGGGAAGAATTTGGGGAAGGAATCCAGGGTAATATAGATCCAGGAGTGTCAACACATGTTAAGATAACTATTATAGTCCAGCCAACAAAGGCCCAAAATGGGGGTGAAAAAAATATTAAATCATATAGTTTTAAAAATTGGTACACATGTTTGTGAGGGGCTCCTGATGAAGATTCTAAAAGTCCTGGGGGGGGGGGGGCTTGCCCCGCCATTTTGCATTTCATCCTTCTTTTTTAATTTTTCTTGAATATCTTGAAAACTATTAAGGTTTAAAGTTACAATTGATTTAACAAATTAAAGAGCGTAAAATTCCCTACAAATATATGCTTTTATTTTTTTCTAGCTTTAATAGTTTCTGAGATTATAGGTCTCAAAATTTGCTGCCATCTTGGATTTTATCCCCCTTTAGTTTCTCTTCAATATCTCGAAAACTATTCAATTTCCAAATGACATTTGATTTAACAAATTCAAGAGCGGACAATTCTCTACAAATGCATGCTTTTATTCTGCTTCTAGCTGTAATAGTTTTTTAGCTAATTGGTTTCAAAGTGGATGAATTTGTAAAAAATCTTGGTTGATTGTCTAGTCAATGAAGGGTTTGAAAAAAAGATTAAATCGTCTAGTTTTGAAAATTGATACACGTTTTCGTGAGAGGCTTCTATTGAACATACTAAAAGTCCCCGGTCCTGGGGGGAAAGCTCATGTCACCATCTTGGATTTCATCCCTCCCTTTTTAGTTTTACTTGAATATCTCGAAAACTATTGTTTTTAAAGTACAATTGATTTAACAAATTAATGAGCACGAAATTATCTGCGAATACATGCATTTATTATTCTTCTAGCTTTAGTAATTTTTGAGACAATGGGTCTCTAAAGTTTGCAGCCATCTTAGATTTCATCCCCCTTTTTCGTCTTTTTTGAATATCTCAATAACTATTCAATTTTCAATTACATGTAATACAGCAAATAAATGATCATAAAATTTTCTACATATACATGCTTTTATTTTTCTTCTAGTTTTAATAGTCTCTGAGATATTTAAGAAAAACTAAAAAAGCAGGGATGAAATCCAAGATGGTAGCAAACTTTGAAGCCCATTATCACAGAAACTATTAAAGCTAGAAGCATAAAGGCATGCATTTGTAGGGAATTTTACTCTCTTTAATTTGCTGATTACATTAAATTTTCAAATTGAATAGCTTTCCAGATATTTAAAAAAAAAAAAAAAAAAACTGAAAAAGGGCATGAAATTCAAGATGGTGGCAAACTTTGAGACCCATTCTCTTGGAAACTATTAAAGCTAGAAGAAAAATAAAGGCATGGGTTTGTAGGGAAATTTACACTCTTTAATTTGTTAAAGCAATTGTAATTTGAAAACTGAATAGTTTTCAAGATATTCAAGAAAAACTAAAAAGGAGGATGTAAACCAAGATGGTGGCGCGAACTACCCCTTCAGGACCAGGTACTTTTAGTATGTTCATCAGGAGCCCCTCACGAACATGTGTACCAATTTTCAAAACTATATGATTTAATGTTTTTTTCAACCCTTCGTTGACTGGGCTATTAATGACCTTTTCTCCACTGCCTCTTTCTTTAACAATGGTATATTGAAATACTGGAATAGTTCCATATATTGAAATACTGGAATGGTTATCCCAAAGTTGAAAATTAACTGGTAATTTGTTAGTTTTAAGAAATGTTGAAAAAGGTCACAAATTTTTATTGTTAATCTTATAAAAGTGACTTAATTTTTGGTAATGACAATTTGCATCATCATTTTTATCTTTTTGTCAAACCAAAAAGACATCCTTTATTTTACAATAGAAGCCATTGTGCAAATACAGAAATAAATATTAAAATTAAAAAATACATATTTAAAATTAAATATATATATATTAAATTTTTCAATAAAAACTGCATTATTATAAAACAGAAAACATTCTATGCTTAGAAAATATGTGAGTCTATGTATGCCTTCTTGTACAAAGATACTTAATTTTTTTGGCTAAGGGGCTTAAAAAGTGCTTAATTTTTACAGCAATTTCTGGCTACATACCCTTTATAAAGCTTTTATTCAGGCAATACTGATAACTTCATTGATTCATCAATGTTGTTCAATGTATAAATCTCCTAGTCAATATTTATGGGATTAGTCATTGAAAATGTTGTTGAACATTACTGACTTGATCTAACTGTTAAATGAAATTATAGATCCTTAAATTGTTAACAATAATCTCTACTAATAATAAAGGAGAATGTGTGTGTGTTGGCGCTGTACAGGGCAGACTGCTGAACCTAGATCTACGAAATTTGGCACTAACATACTTTGGAAGATGGGAATGTGCACCTCAGAGCCCTTTTTTGAAATTTTAATTAATTAAAAATTAAGCAAAATTTTGGCATTTTTCCTTAACGCCTTCTGAAAATATTACAGCACAAAAATCATTTTTACGCCATCTGAAAATGCAAAAAATTACTTTTTCAATTATATCAATTAAGTTGACATATAATTTTTTTCTCTAATTTGAATAAATTTTAAAAAATATTTTTTGGCATAATTTACAACAATACTTTTCATTGTAATATTTTGTTTAACTTATAGGGATAGCTAAAAATTACACTTCATAATAATAAACTATTCAAGTGTTATAGTTATTAAATAGCAAGTATTCATTTGGAAGAAACAAAATTCTCTAACTTTTTTAATCCCTTATGTTTTCCTGCTTTTTTTTAATCCCTTATGTTTTCTTGCTTCCGCTATTAGCAATTTTGATTTTGCGTACCCTGAAATGCTCCTTCGTATACCCGGGTATGCGTATCACAGGTTGGGGACCTCTGATCTAGAACATTAACTTCTCTTTCGAATAATATAAAACATTTTCCAACGCATTTTATTTTTGCTTGTATTTTTAAACTTGGAAAGAAAATAAACATGAAATATTACTCAACCCAATAAAATGAGATAGAAATTTGTACTTTTCTTTGGAATATCTAAATGTAAATTGCATTCTGTGTGATATTTATTTTCAGGCAAATTATTTATTTTTTTATAATTAAATTTATTCTCCATTGTTTTGTTTTAAGTCCCTCACTTAAAAAAAAATCTCCTGTAGCCAGATAGTTTAAATCACATTTGAATTGGATGCCATTTGGTCAAATTTAGAATATTTATTTCTTTAGCTTTTGCAAAAATTTTGCTTTCTACACATAAGATGGATGTTAAACAGCTGAGTTTGAGCATAAATATATAGTTGCCCATCGTTAAAAATCATGTGATTATTGTTGGATATTTATCATTTTTTGAAAACTACTTTCATGAACCACAGGTGAGTAGTTTCAGATTTTTTTTTAAAATTACTATATGTACTCTTATTGAATTATATGGCATTTTGCAGCTCTTTTATCAAGCTAGACTTAGTGCTCCGAGCATTATTTTCTTAGATGAGCTGGACACATTGGTTGGTTCTCGTGATTTTGGATCCAAACAACAAGGAGTAGAAGAAAAAGTTTTATCTACATTGCTTACCGAAATGGATGGATTAGGTAATTTGAATACTGTGTAATTATTTTTTAGAAAGAGACATAATTATGTGCTAAAACTAAGACATGCTTTTAAATTATATTCAAATGGCAACTGAATAACTTGGCATCCTTTTTGTATGTTCAGCGGTGAAGCTTTCTGTTATTAACAAAAGATTTTAAATTTCATTTAAAGAAAAATTATTATAAACTCGGAAAAATAACAGAGCTTTGTTTGTATATATATATATAACTTGTTATATATGATCTTACATAAACAAAGTAAACAAGACATATCATGAAGCTAATCCTATACTAAAAATTCATAATTTAAACAATACAGCCAAATCAAAAACAAAATCTAAAGAATTGAAAATACTATAGATACCATGAACAAAAATTAAATTTAAACATTTATGTCAACATGTAAAAAACTCTGTTGTTATTAAAAGTATTGAAAAAAGGCAAACAAAGTAAATGGAGTTTTCAACAATTAATACAGCAGCTTGGCTGCGGACAAGCTTAAGCCAGGTTAAATTAATTTTGCTGTACAAACCATCCCTGTTACTATAGTTGTTGAAAAAACAGACAGTGTAATTTACCCTAAAATGAAAGAATTTAGGAAGAAAAATCATACACTAACCCTAACTAGAAGACATAACTATATGGAAAGGACTAAAAATCAAGATAAAAATATGTAAAACAACAATATATTTCACTAAAAACAATAAATACATCTTTCACTAAAATACCCATACTTATTCATTAAACTTTAAATAATCAGTGTCTCTACCTAACCTTACCAGAAATCAGCATTTTAATAAATACCGCCATTTATCCTGACATCACACACACATATATATAAGGCAATGTTCGTATGTGTGTCCGTTATAGACTAAAAAACTTCTGGATCGATTTACGTGTGGTTTTTTGTAAAATGATCCGCGTTGTCCAGAGAAGTTTTAAAGCTATTGAAATCTTCGATCTGACCAGTAGAAATAAAATTAGGGGCCTAATAATATAATATCAATAGTAGCAGTACTATTATTTAAATGCAGATGGCACCACAAGATAGTACTTCTCACATTTTAGTTCATGAGGTAAGAAATGCTGTTGTGCATACGTAGAAGTAAGCTTGAATGCTGTTGTTTTGACAACTGGATTTATTTACATTCTCACTTTTTTAGAGTGAAGGTTGAGTTTTGTGAAGTTCCGTAATGTTCAATTTTTTGATGTTTTGTAAGTTTCTGAATGTTCAATATTAATTGTGATGATTTTGCTGCATTATGATGTGAAGTTTTGTAAGTATTTTTATTTTGATTTTACATTCTGTCTGTTTGACTCTGCTGTTGTTGAATTGCATTTTGCTGTTTTTAAAATTGCCACCAAAACGACAAAATAATGGTCCTTGCAAAAATGCGAGAAGAGAAAACAAGAAGAAAAACAAATGAAATGGAAGAAGAAATGGCACAAAGATATGAAGGAAATAGATTACATATGTCACAGTCACTGAATCATCGCAACAACACTAAGAACGGAATGAAGCAAGTCGAGTAAGAATTAGAGAATTAAAAGAATCTTTGACTTATAGTGATTGAAATGAATGTGACAATAGTTGATTATGCATGCAGATGAATAGATTAAATTGATTGGTAAAACTTGATCATGTTGCATTTCAGTATAATTCGTAAATTGAATATAGCTTACATCCAGTTGTGGTTGTTGAAAGTATGAATAAAATTTGTACAAATAGCAATGCATTAAAATTCAAGAATGAAGCACCTGGGATGTGTTGTTTGAATGGTAAAGTTAAATTGCCACCATTGAAGACACCACTTGAGCCATTGTTCTCATTGGTACTGGTACTACAGCACAATCGAAGCATTTTTTGAATAGCATACGAAATTGTAACACATGCTTTCAAATGACTTTGTTTGGTGCAATGAATATAATAACTGAGAATTGTATGCCAAGATTCAAGGACAAATATACTATTCAGCAGGCTCTTTGTCACCATTTAAGGATGCTGACCACAAATTTTTGCAAATATATTTCATTGGAAATTCAAGTGATCAAGTAAATCAACGTTGTGAAATTAACAAAGTCAATAAAAGAGAAATAGTCGAATCATTGCAACAATTATTTCATGAGCACAACCAGTTGATTAAATTGTTCAAAATGGCCTTTGAACTAATGTCATCCGATGACCATAAAATTGTGATTCGAGCTGACAAAACACCTGTTGGAGAACATGCAAGAAGATTTAATACTCCAACAATCGATGAAATGGCACTAGTCATTGTTGGAGAACAATTTGAATCACTCGACATCGTACTTCATCATCGAAATAATCGTCTTCAACATCTTGCAGATACTCACTGCTCCTACGATGCTTTACAGTATCCAGTATTGTCCAGGCATACAAGAAAGCACAAATACGAAAAACTGTTCCTATCATTCTTCTTAGAAACATCGACCCACCCCGTCTTTGCAATGGTACCAGATTGGCAGTCAAAATATTATTAAACCGCGTCATCAAAGCAACAATTTTAACTGGCAAATTCAAAGGAGAGGATGTGCTAATACCACATATACCAATGATACCAACAGATATGACATTCCAATTAAAGTGATTGCAATTTCCAATTAAATTGGCTTTTGCAATAACGATAAACAAATTACAAGGTCAATCATTGCAAGTATGTGGATTGAATTTGGAAAATCCGTGTTTTTCTCATTGACAATGTACGTTGCACGCTCCCGTGTAGGTAAACCAAGTGATTTGTTTGTATATATGCCAAATTGAATACCAAAAACATTGTATATCTAAGACCATTGAAATAAACTTAAAGTTGAACACAATAGTAACTGCAGTTTGTCATCCAAAACACAAAAATAATGTATATGTAAATATCTAATTTTAACTAATTACAATAATTAATATCAAGCTTTCAATTGCGTTAATTGAATCTATACTAGCCGCTTTCGCCACCCTCCGGGTGGGTTCACTGCCAACACCCATTTTGCTCAGCACTGTCCACTACTTTTTTCAGTTTTAAATACTGCATGAAGATCAGTGGAACAGACCATGAAAACCTTAGTAGATTTCATATTCTTTGTAGGCAACAGATTCCTTTAGAATTGTAAAATCTTTCAATAAACCTCATCTAGTTGTAATGTTTTATATAACTTTTTCAAGAATTTTGGCGTGAAAGTCTTCAGATCCATAAATACAGAATGGCATTGCCCTAAATAAACAGTTTCCATCACCTACAATAGATATTTTACAATATTTTTGACACACCATTGTGATGGAACTATTGGGATCTATATATTTAAAATAATATGGTAAAACCTTCAGACAGTTCGCCAGCCCCAACCACTTGACGGATTTCGATAATTTTTAGTTCATATGAAAGCTTATGACCTCTAGATGTGTAATCAAGGGTTACCTGCCCCCCCACCAACCCCCATTTTCGAACCAAATCGACAAACTTATAGGCAATGAATGGTGGAGAAGTGTTTTTTCGATTTCGTTCGAAAATGGGGGTGGTGGGGGCAGGCGATCCTTCATTGCAAATCTAGACGTTGTAAGCTTTGATATGAAACAAAAATTATCGAAATATGTCGAGTGTTTGGGACTGGTGAACTGTCTGAAGGTTTTACCGTATGGGTAAACTTTATAGAAATCCCCCAGCCGAAACCACCAGACCGATTTTGACAATTTTTATTTCATATGGAAGCTTATGACGTCTAGATTTGCAAGGAAGGGTTGCCTGCTCCCCATCATTCCCTATTTTCGAACAAAATCGAAAAAACTTTTCTCCACCATACAATCTCTCTCTCTCTCTCTTTTTTTTTTTTTTCATTCAAAAATGGGAGCGACCCTTGATGACTTATCTAGACGCCTTGAGCTTTCATATGAAAAAAAAATGTCACAATCGGTCGAGTGGTTTAGGCTGGAGAACTCAGTGAAGGTTTTTTACCACATTATTTTAAATATATAGATATATATATTCAAATCTAGCAAAGCATTGCCGGGTTCAGCTAGTATATATTTATATGGAATTCGTAAAGGGTTTGTATATTGTAATAAAGTTGTAGAATGTAATTTATCGAATGCTTATATAAGTTATTTTTTTAGCATTGTCTTTTTATATTAAATATAAAACCATAAATTTTAAATTTTTCTCTGTAGTTCCTATTTTTGGCTGTCTTGTTTATATGCCATTTCTTAAGTGTGTGGCTGTGCTTAAATTACCTAGTTAATTTTGCCAGTGTTAAGAAAATAATTCCAAATTTCCTCTATTTATGGGAAATTTCTCATTAAATGTGCTATTAAAAATCATGAATTTTGTTTTGAAATACCTAAAATCGAAATCTATTGTTTTGTGATTTAAAAAGGTCTTTTAATTTTTTTAATGATTTAGTAGTGATTTGCAAGCAGGTCTTAATATGTTTTCAATAAATTCTTGCTTGTTGATTTAAAAATCGAACACCAATAATAATTACATTGACAAGGAAATATATTTCATTGCAATGGTTAATGAAATTTATCTAAGCATTTTATTTTATTATTTTATATACATTACAAATGAAAATTTTCAATTTTTATTTAATGTATCTTTGTTTAATTTTTGAAATAGGTACTAAAACGCAGTGTGTTGAGAATCTTAATTCAGAAACTTGGCAAAATAGTGATTCTGATGGAGAAAATGTAAGCTTTATTTTTTTATAATTAATTTTGGTAATAATAATGCTAAATAATTTGCAAGAATAAAAATATTGTTCCAGAAATGGCAATTAATAATGTGATTGATACAAAGACATTCATAATTTTACAGTTTTAAAACCGTATATTGGGGAATTTATATTGTGTATTTCTTAAAGTATAATAAAAAAAATCCCAAAACTTAATGAACAGTATTTGTCACAACTAGTAAATGCTCTTTTTACTTTCTCGTATACAAAGAGAAAGTATTGTAATCGTCAAAAAAATTCGAACTCGAGATTTTGACGAATCTTCACGTTTTAGACCTCCCTGAGTCCAAAAAACACAATTTTGGAATTATGTCTGTCTATCTGTGTGTCAGTCTGTGAACACGATAACACGAAAACTATTAGAGCTAAGGGGATGAAATTTAGTATGTGTATTTAAACATAATTTGTAGGTTTCTATCAAATTTTGGACAAATTCAGTCAACGGGAAATCTGTCTGTCTGTCCGAAGTCATGTGAACGCTATAACTCAAGAACTTGAATAGCTAGATGGATAAAATTTGGTACACAGTTTCATCATCATGAATGTAGGTCCGTATAAAATTGTGGGCCAAATCCGTCAACGGGTTGACTGTCTGTCAGTCTGTATAATCGCATACTTGTATCTCGTAAGCCCTTTGACTTAGATAAATAAAACTTTATATCATGGATGCTAACATTAATTATAGATCTGTGCCCAATTTTCATCTCAATCGGTTAAAGAACAGGTGTTCAAATTGCATATTTAGTTCAAAATGCACATTACGACTGTGTGTTGGCGAGCGTTTCTCTTATTTTACTCAAGTGAGTATGGTTGGCGTTAGACCTTGGCGGAAATTGTAGCTATCCGCAAACACATGCTTCGGAAATTATGGCAGTCCCCAAAACGAAACTTCGTTTTGACATTCTCCAGATGGACTCCTGTGATTAACCAGTGGTGTAGTGAAATGTTGTGCGATGTCTATAGTAAGATTTCGTACTCAAAAACGTTAAATGAAGTTGTGGTACCTCAGTACGCATAAAAATTGCGAATAACGCAATTTTTTTGCAAAATATTAAGTTTTTGGGAATTCATAAAAATCTATATGTTTCATTGTAAATCACCATTCATAATTTTTTTTTCAAAATAACCAGGCCTTGGGTAAATACCCCAAAAATATTTACCTACCAACTGGGTGTTTACCCACCCCACATTACTGGTCGTATGCGAGAAAGCTTCGAGGAGGTCACTCCCGCTGGTTTAAGCAATATTCTTCTTTTAATGATGACCACATACCTGTCATTTTTTTAAATTATGAAATGAAATGGTAATTGAATAATTATTCAATTGAATAATTTAATATAGTTTTTACTTAAACTTTTTCTTATTTATTTCTGTGTTTGTTTTAAGTGACTAGAAATGTTTAAGACATCCTTGTTTTTATGATAGCATATTGATGTGAAATGTTTTAAAAGTGCATATATTTGCAATTTATAAAATTAATTTTTTAAACTGTAATTTGTGATTCGCAAAATATATTGAGTTACAAAGTAATCTAAAAAGAATCAAAATGACAACAGTTAGTGTAAAAAAGGGGGAAAAAACCTTACATCATTTGCTGCTTAGAATTTGTAAGCTAGAAAAGAGAATGTTTTGTAGTTCCATGTTTACAAACTGGATTGTTTAATAAACTGTCAACAAGAAATTACTTAAATTTATTATTATAATAAAGAAGACTTAGTAAAATTATATAAAATTTCTTTTAATGTTATAAAATAATGGGTACTGATATTGATTTTGGTCGATTCATGCATGACAGGAAACAACATT
>BGPR01005648.1:0-41723 GCA_013235015.1 Araneus ventricosus
TTTAATGTATTTAAATATATATGTACAGGTATGTTCTTATGATTTCGAGCAGTTTTAACAAAAAAAAGCCAACTCTGAAACAATTATTCTCTTAAAACATTACGAAAAATTCAAATGCCGCATTTTTCGAACTTAACCCGCTGACTGCTTATTCCGCGATTTCCGCGGGTAGGAAGAAAGTCTATTTACTGCTGCATCCTGCGATTTTCGGAAACTGATGTCTTTAGTTAGTACTATTATAGCGTTGAATCATATTATACTTATAAAGCTTTGCATATAAATAACAATTTGCTTGGTTCAACAGTATTTGAACATGTTTGCAAACTTTGCATCTAAATATTGATTTTAAAAAAATCGACAGCCAGAGCGTTTATAACGCATTATAAGTAGGTTGTTGTGAAACTTGTGAAGTCAGTTCAATTTCCCATAATAAACTACTTATTTAGACTTTTCGACTTTAAATTCGACTTTTTTACTTATTATTATTATAGAGAATGTAAGGTGGAGAAGTGTTTTTTCTATTTCGTTTAAAAATTGCGGGGGCAGGGAGCAGGCGACCCGTGATGACATATCTAGACGTCCTAAGCTTTCATGTGAAATAACAATTGTCGAAATCTGTCGAGTAGTTGTTGCTGGCGAACTGCCCAAATGTTTTTTAGCATAGAGAATGTACAGTGGGGAAGAGTTTCTTCGATTTCGTTCGAAAATGGGGTGGTGGCAGGCGACCCTTTTTTACATATTTAGACGTCTTAAGCTTTCATATGAAACAAAAATTGTCAAAATCGGGCGGGTGGTTGAGGCTGGCGGAATTTTTTTTATGGGGAAAAACCTTTAGACAGTTCGCCAGCAACAACTACTCGACAGATTTCGACAATTGTTATTTCATATGAAAGCTTATGACGTCTATACATGTAATCAAAGGTCGTCTACCCCCCACCAAGCCCCATTTTTGAACGAAATCGAAAAAACATATAGTGAATGTATGGTGGAGAAGTGTTTTTTTTATATTTAGTTAAAAAAATTGGGGGGGGGGGGGGGGGGGCAGGCGAACCTTGATGACATATCTAGACCTTGATGAAAAAAAAATTGTCAAAATCTTTCGAGTGGTTGAGGCTGGCGGACTTGGTGAAGGTTTTTTTACCAAATTATTTTAAATATATAGAATTACAGGAACAGTTTAAAAGCAGTGAACCGTAAATCTTCAAAATGATAGTCTATTCCTTATTGCACTACTGCGCCCATTTCGTATTATGATAAAAGTTTACTTATACTAACATAGTATGTTTTTAAATATTAATTTAATCCCTAAAACTATTTTTATTTCTCTTCTATCTAATTAGATTACACATTCTATTTCAGGAACGTGTATTCTATTAGAAGTTATATTGCATGGATTCAGTTTAGAGTCCGCAGATCACTACACTGCAAAAAAAATTAGTGTAACACAACACTAAAAATGGTGGCAACTACTTTACACCAAAAGTGGTGAAGTAAAACATCAACAATTATTCTTGGTGTAGTGAAACACCAAAGATAATTCTTGGTGTAATCAAACACCAAAGATAATTCTTGATATAATCAAACACCAGGAATGTTCCTATACACTACTTTTGGTGTAAAGTAGTTGCCACCATTTTTGGAGTTCAGTAACACAAAATCTAAAAAAAAATCAATCCGTCAGATTCAGTAGCTCCGACAAGTTTTAAACTGAAATCAACAAAAAATTATTTAAAATAATCCAAATAAAACTTTGAACCGCAAGAGTGAAAATAAATATTCTCACACAAGAACACACTATTCCGTTGTAACTCAAAGACTGTGCGAATTATATTAAAACAGTAAACAAATAAGAATAAAATAAAATCAGCTGTCTTATTATCGTCTGCTTGTTTCAGGTGGGGAAAAATATGCAAAATATTTACATCCATAAAAACAAAATATCGAATATTAATGAATGAAATATCAAAATAGGCTAAAATTTTCCAGTGCTTTCAAATATATACAATTTTTAACTGTATCTTTAATGAGTAAAAAGATATTAATTTGAACTTCAATAAAGAGTTTGAAAAAAAGATGAGAAAAAAGGAGTTGCAACAAAAATGTCCTGAAATAATGCACGCCAAGAATTGTGCCAAACTAATATTTCTTCTGTTTTCACATTCGTGCATTTTTTAGGTTCTTTTTTTTGTAATGTAAATTTAATAAATTCGATTTTTCTGATTTAATTCTTCAGGATTATTGAGACTCTTATTATTAGAATTGATATTAATTTGATTTTCCCACTTGAAACAAAATTTTTAAAAATCAGTGGTAAGAACTTTTTAGTTCTGTTGGAGAATTTCATACTGAACAATTCCACAGGAATACAGATTTTGCTTTACTTAATAACATTTTATTTGAAACAGGCATTGAGGCAAATGAAATATTGTTCTACAAGTTAAAATGTCAAGGATTATATTGGTAACTCAGGCTGTTATTTCTTCACCAATTAAAAGCGAATGAACTTATGCTTTTTCTGAATGTATTTCATCAGAAGCTCGGAATATTGTTACATTATTGCATTTCAAACCGAAATTTTTCAGATACAATTTAGAATAACAACAAATAATTAAGGATGCATACATTGATTCAAAAAATTAAATTGTTTCGTAATTCAAACTTACGGAGAATATTAATGAGGACGAATTCGAACTAGGCTTAGTAAAGAAAATTTCCGAAGCATAGCATGTGTAATATACAAATTAAATGTAACAAAATTCTAAAATACAAATTGCATACATATAAATAAAGTTATATTTTTCTTATGAAAACTTAATTATCTTTATTACACGACAAAAAACATGCATACCTCTTGTAACAACCAAAGGAACACCGAAGCAAATCAGGCTGTTAATAAATAATCTACCGTTGCCATCGGAGAGTTGGTGAAAACAATTCACGAATGGTGTCGAGTGCGTGTGAGCATGGTGTAAGGATTCTCCAGTATTGGTGTTTGATGCAAACTACACCACTTAAAATGTATATGAACGCTTGATTTGGTGTTAACTTGAAATAAAGTGTTTGTTCACACTGTTTTTAAGGTTTTTCAACACCGAATTTGGAGTGACATTACGCCACAGCTTTTACAGTGTAGAGATGTTTATGGATTCCAAGTAATTTTTGTATCAAATAGAAATGTCTATGAAAGACTTAATTTTAGCATATTGTAAGCTGAAAGTAATTGGTAAAAATATGATAATGGGATTTAAAGGTAAATTTGATAAAAATATAATAATTCAATACCAGTATGACATAAGGCACAACAGTTAACCCCTTCATATTCAATGACACGTCTGACTCATTCCTGGAATTACAGAACTTTTGATATTTAAATCTGTAATTAAGTCGAAGTAGCAATAAATTTAATGACGAAAGTAATTTGGATATGCTTAAATATATCAGGCGTCCTATAGGTTTTTATATGTGTTAAAATAACAAAAAATGTCCCATAATAGAATGTGAATAGGATGTGTTATCTAATTGGTGTTAAATAAAATCGTAGGTAAAGCGGTTAAGTAGGCAAATTTTCCTTATTTGAAATATAAATATTATGGTTCTGGAAATGGAATACTTTTTAAATTATTATAGCAAGGTTTGGCAATTCCGTTTCACACGTATGCCGATTCCTGCTCCAAACCATCCCTGAAGTATTTCTGGAATGCTTTCTGGATTAAAAAGTTGCGATCTCCAGGGACATATTGAACTCAGCGAACACTCTTCGTCGTTCTGACAATTCCTCCACCTCCTCTTTTTGGTAATGCGATCCGAAACGGTATCTATCATTTTAATCGTCCGTAAGAGGCCGTAAATCTTTCTAGTTAGAGCAAACGTCATTATCGCGCGGAAACACGATCCACTATGGGATTATCCACCGGTGGAGCGAAGAGAAATTTATACTGGGGTGGAAATGCTTATGACCCACGCGCGGGATTGTTAATTAACTGGAATGTTTCTGGAATGCTTCAGGAGAGACACGTGCTACAGCGGAGTGGCATATGTCAGAGGGATGTAAAGGCTTAGTTCTGGAAATAAACGTTGTTGTTGGGCATATCTTCAACCAGGTGGTTCTGCATTGTAGAAATATCTGAGATGATGAAAACTTAACGTTTTGTAAACTTGGAAGTGAAGAAAGAATACTACCAGAGTATAATTATAGCACTCTGTTCTGGAAATATAGCACTTTGTTCTGGAAATAAAGAACGTTGCTGCACTCATCTTTGGCTCTGCATTTCATGCATATTTAAGATTATGGAAACTTCACTTTTATGAGCTTGGAAATGAAGAATAATATCAGAGTGTAAAAATAGCATTTGTGCAATGGTACCAAAGTTTAAATATATAAAATGAGCCATCATCTATGGATTTCCGATAACAAAATGTTTGTATAGTTCTTTAACCCTGCAGCTACGTATCCCTTGATTAAAAGTGGTTGGGAATCAATCTATTTTCTTCTGCATCACGCGATTTCCGCCAGCTAGTGTATTTACTTCGTGCTATTATAGCGGTAAATTACATTGTACTATTTTTGCGTTGCCTATAAATATCAGTTCGCTTCGTTAAAAAAGAAAATTGGATCTATTCGCAAAAGTAGGAACCAAATTTTGATTTTAAAAAATTCTACAGTTTGAAGTTTAAATATGTAAAAAAATTAGACAAGGATATCTGTTTAGACAGAAATCAATATTTATCTTCAGAATAATGTTTTATTCAGAGTGATTGGAATTAACATATTCCTACTCAGAACATCTAAAAAAACTTGTGATCAAAAGAACGGCAAATCTTGGTGGTACGCAATTTAGACCACGAGGAAACGAATGTCCAAAAAAAATCCGCCAAAAATTAGAACTTCTTTCTACTCTTTATCATACATATCTATTGCCCATCTATAACATCAACAATTTGGAATTTATAAGCATCATGATTGTGATTGAATTATTATTCGATGACGATTGGATTATATTTATTCTAAGAACTGTTCGGCTTCCTTCTCTTATTGTTCATTTTAAAAAATTTTTCGATGTAGAGTTTTTTCCCATAATGTGAAATGCAGACCACCAAGATTTGACAGGTTTAGTTTTCCTTCATTTTCACAGCGATACTGTAATTCTAATCACCGGGTAGATAAATTCATTTATATCAGTGCTTCTTTAACGTTTTCCACTCAACACTCCGTTTCTGTTAGGAAAATTTTGCCTCCCACCGAATTCAGAAAAAAAATTAGAAAAAGGAACATTAATTAATGATAAGATAATATGCTAGCCTATATAAAAACATTATCATAATAATAATGAAAAAATAAATTTTCGCGGTCCCCATTTTTTCCCCATCGTTCTGCGGTTTTTTTTTCTGTATTTTGCCTTATTATGTACAGAAAATACATTTCATCTTCGAAAATTGTGAAAAGTTATTAGGTATCGAAAAATGAAAATTCAATACAAGCTCATTGCAAAGGAACTTCCTTTTTTTCATTCGTGTTACGCTCGTTTTATTTCGTCGTTCAAATCACGCTACTCAGGAAAAATTATGAAAAAATATCTTTAAACAGTTCCTTGCATGTTCAACATTCATTACTTCCTATAAACACTGAAAATTATGTTTAATTCCGCACGCCATGGCTATTTTGTTTCTGATTACCTTATCAGGCATTCTGTATTGCTGGAGTTAAACTTTTTACCAATAAATGTGATTTGTAACACTTATTTTTAGTTTATTCTAGTAGCAATCATATTAGCGAATATCGTTGTTTATTCGCAAACGTCCAAAAGTATGGTAATTCCGATCTTATAAAAAATTTTACTCTGTTCGGTAGCAAACATGTATCAGTGAGAGTAAAAGTCAATCAACTCTGAAACATTTTTCCTTATCTCAGAGTATTTCCGAATTTCCGTGAACTCTGTTAATGATAGGTATATATCATTAAATATAACGAATTTCGCGTAATTTTGTAAGAGTTTAATATATATGAATATAGAAAACCATGACTTTCAGCTGAACTATTGCTTTGGGCACATATAATATGCCTGAAAACCTTCACTGCAAATGGTGCAATTCTACGTAAAAAGATTTACATCACACTGTTTGTAGAAAGAATGCTAGCTAAAATCATTATCATGAAAAAAACAAAAAGCAACTTCACAAACCTAGAGATTAAATCAGTGCGATGGGCAATACAGGTACAGAAGAATCCCTCTAATCCGGCCCCCGCTTGTCCGAATATCCTATTAATCCGGACGGGATTTTTAGGGGATATTTTGTTTTGTTAATCCTACATCAGTTTGTAGGTTAAAAACTTAGATCTATGTATACAGTAGTATTAAAACTAAAATTAAGTTGTAAGAAAAGTTGTATCTATTTATGAAAAAGACATCGATTTTTATAGTTTTACCCATCTACAACTTGTATTACGTGCATTTTACATTTTAAGGCAAATTCCATTTAATCCCGACTTTCGGATAGGGATTCGGACAGGGTCCGGTCTCATCTAGTCCGAATTAGCTGGACTCTACTGTAGTTGCAGCTCATTTCATTCATATAGAGTAATACCATTTTGGTGATATCCATTTTTCTTCAGCATAACGATAGTTAACAATAGTTGTCAAACTTTGGGAAGCAAAATCGATTTAAAATGCTAACCAATATTAGACAAAAAATTTATGGTTATTTTTCAAATATTAATTGATTAATTTGTAAGTTATAATTAGACAAAACCTAGCTTTGGCTATGCTTCGCCAAACTCTATTTCAATGCTTTCAACACAACTATTGTCAGTGACAAGTCAAGCTTGCAGAACGTGAACACTAAGAGTGAGTTCATCACTGGTGAATGACGTCTACGTGTTTCTAGGCGTCTTGTGGCTACAGAAAGAGCTCTATGAAATGAAATAACCTTTGCTTTGGATATAGCGATTCATTACTCAGAACATCGATTACTGACTTTTAAAATTAAGTACTTTTCAAGTATATGAATTGCTGCCAATAATTACGTAACACAGCAGTGTCGGGGCCCTTGGCAAATGCTTAGGATGGAGTCTTTAGAAAATTAGGCCCATCACCATCGCAAGTTATAAACGTGCATAATTTTAGGTTGATTCCTTATAGGAACTCTACCTATTGCAATGGTTCTCATGACACGACTTTCGGAAAATTTCTGCAGATTCTTCACACCGATCACTTTGGCCTAGAACCCCAAAACCACTCTTCGTTAAAAGGTTTATATATATATATATATATATATATATATGTGTGTGTATTATTATTATTATTGTGTGTATTGTGTGTGTGTGTGTATTATTATTTATTATTATTATTATTGTGTGTGTGTGTGTGTGTGTGTGTGTGTGTGTGTGTGTGTGTGGCTTGATGCATTGTGTATACCGCTTTTTCCCATGTATCTTGTGAATCACTGATAACTTTGGAGTAAATTTGATCTAAATTTAACCAGCGGGATATATTGTAAGGATAGTGAAAAAATCTCGTCGAGTTCATGAATGGGTTTTTCCAGTCAAAGGGGATGGAAATGGTGGGTGTGGAATTATTTTCAACCCATAATTTTTCTGACATGAAAATGAAAGTAGATTCAAATCAGGCGAATTATTGCCTGTCATAATGAACAATTTTTGTATTTAAAATTCTTTCATATGGCTCAATGCTTAGAAGTTATGACTGAAAAGTGATTTTCCCACCTCTCCTCTCCCCTAACTTAAAGTATGTTTTTAACCATGCCATATTTGACCTCTTGTTGGGAAAAGCTCTCGTCATTTTGCAGTCTTTTCCATCCACTTTCAGTTATGTAGCTCTAATTTCGTAAGAATAGAAGGCGAAATGTTCTTTTCCTATATTATTAGTAGAGAGTCTATTATTAACTGTCTTTTGCCCATGTTATTGTGACACATATCTAGGTAATTTTATTAGATTTTAGGCGAGGAATATTTGTAATGATTCGTGAAAATATCGACCGAGTTTCTAGATGGGGCTAACTCCAGCTAAAAGGGGGGTGAAATGGTAGAAGTAAAATTCATTTCCCAGTATAATTCCTTTACGATTAAGATAAGAATGAAAACTCCGAAATTGGCGAATGATGTGCGTCTTTATAAATAAACAACTTTTGTATTGAAACACTTTTGATAGCTACAATTTTTTCCACATTTTTGATTAACTAGCTTTTTTGCTCTGTTCTGTTCAGGTAGCAAATTTTGCAATGAATTTTAAACTAACTCCGATGAGCTGAGGGACTGGAAACTTAAGATAGCTCAGACTGGAATGACAATGCAATATCACATCGCTTTCTGCCTGTTTTCGTCAATCAGTTCATATTGTCAAATGAGCGCATACGCAGTACGTTTGTTCATGATATCTTGAAAACTATTACATTACAGATTTGTCTTGAATATATGGATGAGCCATGGGATCTCGAGCTACCCCATATTTTAGCTCATATCTTTGAGCATGCAGTTTCTTTTCATTATATCTAGTCTCTCGAGTCACGTAACTTGAATTGAGGAGAAATAACAATTTTCTATTTATGATCAAGTGAAGAGAATACAACATGCGCCCCCCATGTTTTCGTTTTAAAACGTATGGAGGTTATAAAAAATCTGTATGGGCTAGAAGAAATGGATTTTATATTTTTTGTCCGTTTTAAAAGCGCTTATTATATAAAATTTTTTATTTTATTTAAAAAACAATTATTTAGAAGTTATGAGTAATCAAATGCCGCTTTCAATCTCCTCCCCATTTTATCACTTTCTCATGGCTTGTTACTGACTAAAGAGTAAAATAATTCAATTAGGGCGAATTATCACCTTATAAGAACGACAACTTTATATTAAAAGTTTTGTCATTAAAATTGCTTAGAACGTATGAGCTGAAAGGATATTCAAATCCAAGCCCTCAATTTACCAGTTCCCATAGCTAAGCTGTTGAATAGAAAGAAAATTTCAATTAGTAGGTAGCTATCACCTTATCATAACAAACTATTTTATATTGAAAGTTTTTGACGCATTACTAGAAGTTATGAGTCCCATCAGCCGCATCTCTCACTTTTGTACGGTAAACAAGCTGATATATCTGGCTTTGCTCCCGATTAAATGCTTTCATGATCTAATATTTTAATGTAAAACTTTACTGATATTTTTAATGTAAAAACTACTATTGTATAAAAATTATAATACACAAATTCCTCTTCTGATCTGAAGCGTTTTCAATTAAAATGAGAATATCAATTGAAACAAACGATTTTTAAAAACAGCTGTTTTCTCCATAAATTATTATTTGTTATATAGGTTCTTCAAATTTCGTTAACAATTACTAAAGTAAAAAAAAGAAAGGTTTCAATGAATATATTATTATATTATTCATTAATTTGAAGAATGAAAATAAATAAATCTTTATTAGGTGAAGATATAAATTGCTAATAGTCTACTTATAAAATTTTCTTTTAGCATTAGTCCAGAATCCTCTGAATGTATTCCGGCAACTATATATTTTCGTATTATTCTTGTTCTTCAATAATAAAGAATATTGTTACGAATTCAGTATAAAATTAATTTTGAAAAAATATAAAAATGAGAGAAACAAATTGTATGGAAATGAAATTTTTGTCACTGAAATGCAAATTTTATTTAAAATATAATAAGTTGTAAAAATAGTTTCGTGAGATAATGATTTCCAAAGATATAGAGGAAAAAAGCCTTGTTTAATTTTTAATTAACAGAAATTGTAAGTAACTTTCGGGCTTTGAAAAGTTAAGGTGAACTTTCTCTTGTCTTAAATAAAAAGTGTGCAAAGTCTGGTTGGAATCAGGTCAGTGGTTTAGGAGGAGATGTGGAGCATACATACATAGACACAATAACTTTTATTTAAATTAAGATAATTATTAGATAATTACAAGATTAAGATTGTTGGCATATGCTATGTGCCATAAAAAATGTTTTAGTGAAGATATCGTCACAATTAATTAAATATTTAATTTTATTTAAGTAAATAGTTAATTTTAATTAATCAAACATTTAATTTTAATAGTTAATTTGATAATTAGTTAATTTGACAGATTACTTTAATTTGATATTTAACTAAACATGGCTGCACCAAGATTTGTTTAATAAATTTAATATAAAATAGCCAAAAAAGGTATATATAAGAGTTCCCTTTATCCTTTTTTATATTGAAAAATATCTCATTTAACTTT
Organism: Araneus ventricosus; assembly: GCA_013235015.1. Classification (NCBI taxonomy): domain Eukaryota; kingdom Metazoa; phylum Arthropoda; class Arachnida; order Araneae; family Araneidae; genus Araneus; species Araneus ventricosus. The sequence continues at coordinate 10,225 of BGPR01005648.1, forward strand.
CAAATTGTTTTGGGGTTTTCTGCCTGAGTATTTGCTTTTAACTGTCGATGGAGATTTAAATTTCCTGTTCAAAATGGCTGCATTGATATCCTATGCTTTAAACACACGTATTAAATTTGGAACTCACAATGATTAATAATTTTTATTCTCTTATGTGTTAAGAATTTAGTGACTATTATCTTTGTAACCAGGGAGTTCTCTAAATGAGCACATTCTAGTAATGTTTAAATGTTTCATGTAACGTGATTTTACCATATGAAAAAGTAATGTTCGCACAATTATATGGTAACCTAGATTAAATAAACTAATCTAGATTCTTTCTTCATTCGTGTCAAGTGTCAATTTCTTGTTACTGTTTCAGATAGGCTGGCTTAATGTTATCTAGGGGATATTTGCGCTGCTAGGATTTTATTTCTTTATGATTCCTACGTGTTGAATGATTATGTGTTGGCATATATAAAAAAAATTGACCAATTTACTGACCAATAAATCTAGCATAACCTTTTGGAATGAAAAATGGAATGATAAAAACTTGATACAGTAAAAAATTAAATGTTATGAAATCAGAATGCAAATATTGCAATATGTAGAAACAATAAAGTCATTGGCTATGTCTGTATTGATCAATATGTAATATTTCATTACTTTTGTAACATTAACCTAAAGGAATCTGTCTTTGCCTTCAAGCTTGCCGAAAAGGGATTTTTTTAGATGCTTAATAACTCTTTATAATATTGCAAATTGATTTTAAAGGATCTTTTAATTTAGAAGGAGTAGGGAAATAATTCAGTATTTAGTTGAATTTTTATTTGGCACATAAATTATATATTTTTTGCAAATTAATAATATTTTAAAATTAATTTAAAATTGTTTATTTCAAATTTAAATTCAAAAAAGGATCTATTACTTCATCAAAATTCAACTCTTGGCCAAAATTTGCTAGATCATGCTATCTCTCTTGTCCCAAAAAACCTGTTAAATGGGATTTCATTAACTTAATTCTGAAAATGAACGATTGGTATAGAAGAGTTTATGTGCCCATATAATACCTCGTGTCTGGATCCCCTTCGACTATGAACCCCTCGTATTTTGCCAGTCCTGCCGTTCTATAGTTATCTCACTGATTTTAAACCACATTAGAATCATAATCAAGATTATTCGACTGGCGTGTTGATACACCACTCGTTTCCTCCGTATTTTCAATTTGATTAGCCACTGTCTCTACATATAAAATTTTGAGGACAGAAATTAGGGGGGGGGGAAGGGTGCGAGAGGATTTAGAGAAATACTTCCAAAACTTTTTCAACACGTGACCCCTTTTACATCATGGACATTTTTCCACGATCCGAAAGTTGAAAAATAAATTAGAAAATGAGGTATAAATGAATGATAACTAAATAGCCATTCAAATGGAAAAAAATTGGGAATTTTTAATAAATTATTTTAAAGCAAGGTCTAACAAAATTTGCTTAGAAATTTTGAAGACTTTGAAAGAGGGATGCGACCCATAATTTAAAAATCATTGCTTTATCTCTTCCAATGATGCTTTCATCAATGGAAGAGCTAAAATCATCAATATAAAATCTTCCATTATCTTCCCACATTGATGCTTTATTAATCCTTCAAATGGCCAACCTATCTATTTACGGTGGTTGGAAGTTAATCTATTTACTACAGCATCCCTCGATTTTCGCTCTTATATTATAGCATCCACTTATATTATACAATTATAATGTTGCATATAAATAACAATTCGCCTCGTTCCAAAAGTATTTGGATCCATTCGCAAACGTAGCATATAAATTACGAGTTAAAACATTCTGCAATTTTCTTGCAGATACAGCATTTAAATCAGTTTGATATCCGAATCCTTCATCAATTGTATTTCGATTTCTCAGATTGAAAACTTGCCAGGGCAAAGTTTTCCTAAAACACTTTCTCCTTTTAATATTCGCAGAAGGCCTTCTTTCCAGAAGCGAAGAAATTTTAAACGGGCGCCCACGGAGACTAGGAGTTGCGCTTTATGTCTTCCTAATCAATAGCCGAAAGTGGCGAGTAATTATGTCTATAATTGCCTATAATCCTCCTCCATTATTGAACAAACAGCACAAAGCAAAAGGACGTCCTGGCTCCCAGATGCTGGGCTGAAGCTAAAAGGAGTGGGGGCCGGACGAGAAGCGCCTTTGTTTAATTAGCTCAACTTTAATTACAGCAGGTTGGCAACACCGACGTCGTGTCGTCGCTCGCGGCAATCATTAACTGGTAAGCCTCTGTGCTTAAGGTTTAATTAAGAAAGCGAGCGGGGAAATTGCTTTTTCACTGATAAATTGAATAGAGCTGAAAAAGAACAAGAAACAGGAAAGGGGGGAATCTATTGCAAGGACCAATCAAATAAAAGAGCGCGGTATTAGATGGTTATTAAATTTTATTGTTTTTAGAGCCGTGTTTGCTCAAAGTTTTTTGTTAAGTGGGTTTTGGCAATGGATGTTTTGGCTCCGCAGAACGGAATCATTGTTCCTCGGGTGAGGATGGGCGCATTTTTGACTGTTTGATTCTGCTCGTCGCTGATTGGTATAATTAAAGATTTTAATTCTCCTGTTCAGTGTTCGAGGTAAAATAAACTTTGGAGACGCGAGAAATCCTTTTTATTTTGATTTTAAGGACTCTGTGAGATCTTTTTATGCAAAGCAATTGTGTTAAATGTTGCTCTTTTACTATTAAGTGGATACTTAAGGATAAGACAAAGTAATAAAGAAGTTAATGAGAATGAAATGAAAAAACAGCGCGATAATTACACTCACTTTTTAAAGATTTAATTATCGCGATTATCATAGTTTTATTAAGGGAACGAGTAAATTTAAAGACTGGTTATTTCAAGTTGATAATACTCGATTTTTTCACCTCTGGTATTCCTTTTCCTGGATTATTTGCCTATTTTGTCCACAAAAATATAATGTAGGCTTTAGTTACGCATTAATTTTAATTATTTTTAAAAGAAATTAATTTTGGCAAAAGATGTTGAAAGCAAATATGATCAACTGGATCTGATTTTGAACAGTAATTTGAGTATTTCAGTCTTTCCTTATTAGAGCCAAACTTTTAGCATTTTAATCAAGAAAGATTAGAAATAATGGCTATTAAGCGTTTCAGTAAGTATTTAAAATCACTTTAAAGCGAATAAAATAACATTTTTCAAAAAAATAACAAAATGTTTTGATGAAAATAATGAATTAAACTGTAAGTAGACGAAGTTCAAACTTTTCTTAACGAAACCTTCTATTATTATCATAATCAAATTCAGAAGAAAAAATTCTAAAATTAATCTTAAAAACCATCGAAAGATCATTGCCAAAGTGAGGTCTTAAAAATTGTCAGTAAGTTTTCTGATATTAATTTCAAGAGCTTGGGTATTCATATAAAACTGAATTAAGAAACCATTTTATAACAAATTAAAACAAATTATTCTAGATATTTATGCTGAGAAACAAAAGGGTGTTCCCGCGTTAGAGTAATTCTATCATAGTTGTTCAGAATGTTTAAATATCGAAAATATTTTTTTATACAGAATAAGATCGAAATTCGTAAAATTATGCAGAATTTTAGGTTCGGATGATAACTGATTGATTCTTAAATTCATTTTTTATTCTTACAAAGGAGGTGGGAACAATCACTTTGGTTATAATCTGAAACGCTTTCTCAATGAAAGAAATGATGTCATTAAGTCACAATGCATACGCGAAATAATCATTGCTTATTCCAACCGTCATTTTCACATAAAATTAGTAAACTAACTTGCCGTTGCTAATTCAATACGCGTTTATTAGTTTTATTCAACAGATATCGGCAGCATCTTTTCACTCTTTGTGCGTTATGTAGTTTTCTTCAACACAGTGTATATTTTATGATTTGAAATAGATAAAATCCAAGATATATAAAACGGATTTTTTTTTTTAAATTATGAATCTCCATAGAGTTGTGTCACGAAAACAATGACAGAGAATGCTTGTGTCAGATAAACTTCAAAATTAATAACAAAATCTTGCTCATATTTATCTGATTTGAAACTTTCTTTAAATTCAAATAACAAATCGACTGAACCGTTTTTGATAATCACTTACGAATCTACATTTTCCTACTACATGTAAGAGGGGTCTTGAAAAAAATATTCTCCATAGATGAAGTCGTGAAATATTTTACAACATACACATATTTTAAAACAAAATTTTATCTTATATACTTTAAAAGAGTATTTTACTAATTTTGTTAACGAGATGTATGATCTTTTGTACAAAATGAAAACTGAATTAGAAAACAAGCTTCCTTTTGTGCAGTCTCTTTCGCAAATTCAGATTTAAAATTCTCCGTAAGACGAGATGAAAAAATAATGATGAAAAACCATGAAAACACCATGAAAACGCATTTGTGGTAGGAAGATAAAGTTTAATTTAAACGATATCGGCCCAAGACTAAAAATATAATTAGATCGCTTAGTTCAAGCCTTTTGGTTTCTTTTTCCAATTACTTTAAAAAATTGCAGACGAGAAAAAGCAGTGGGGGGAGATGAAGTTTTTTAATATCTCTAGACTTACATTCTCATTAAAATTCCTGAGTAGATATAAAATGTTTGCACTTTTTAAATCAGAAATTACAATCGTTTGGCAATATAAAATACAGATTTTCTTTTTTGCCATCTTTTTCTTTTAAGATATTCTTTTTTTAATTCACAGATTACTGTACACAGTTTTTATTCCTCAGAAAAAAAAGCTTTTTTCTTCTGCAGATTTGTTAGAAGTTAATTACAATTAAGAAAACAAAGGCTGCTACAAACGTTTGCTTATGAACGAGATTAAAAAATAAAGCTTGTTTTGCATAAAGTCAGGTAACATAGTTTTGTGACTTCAATTAATTTTTTTGTATGTGAAAAAAAGGTAAGTTGAGTTTGGTAGATCTATCAGAAACTTTATACTCTGATTAGAGTAAAAAATAATAATTAGCGCACTTCAGGGGGAAAAAAACTTTCTCCTTGCCCAAGGATTAGCAGTTATTTGGAAATCTTGGATTTTTAAGTGGTTTATTTTTTCAATCATTTTTAGGTGACTCGAGTAAAATTAATAAATTAATACCATCCAATATCCATTTTTTTCTTCTTTTTTCTTTTCTCGCATTTTTTTTCTCTCATTTATTTTTTAACTTTTTAGCTAATACTGGATGTTTGAAACTCCAAAATTTGATTGGAAAGATGTGCATTTTGAGACGAAAAGTAACTATTTTTAGTCTAAAAATTAATTGCCTGCACTGAAATGTTTCATTTTGAAATTAATACACTAAAGCACTTTACATCATGAAAAATAATTGCATTCTATTATACCTCTTTGTTAAAGATACCTTAATTAAAAAAAAGTAAGAAAAAATTTTCAGAGGAAAAATACATAAAATTTAGAGGGTTTATTTATTTATCTTCTGTTTCTTTTCTGCCAGTAGGCTTCAATTGGAAAATGGAAACTAAGAAGTGTGTAATTTATCGAGGGAAGATAGATAACAGCGACCGAAAATTTAAAACAAATCTGCCCACCAAATTTTCGAATATATTCGCAATATTTTATTAGTCTACGATTCTCTAAAATAAAATAATATAACATTTTAATACTTACCTTTTTTTGTACCTGAAGGGACAGTTTAAGTTATATATAACTTTTAAAGAGGTACTCAAAAATTAAAAAAAAAACTGAACTGACTGTGCAATTTTTTAAAATCACTATTTAAATGCAACGTTTGCAAACGTATTTAACACATTCATCGTTATGGGCGAGTTAGATGCAAGCTCTAAGAAAGACAAAAAGTAGCCGTGCTCGCTCTGTGCAATTTATAAATCAAAAAGAAAGAGGTGAACATATTCTGCTGATATCTATTAATATGTTTAACTTAATAAATTTGTTATGCAAGTCAAATTCTAGTGCGGAGCGAAGATTCCTGAAGGACGAGACATCTCGTCCGTAACGATGAATATGTTAAGTATGAACCAAGCGAGTTGCTATTTATACGCAAAGCTTTATTAGTATAACATGATCTACGCTTTAAAAGTACTAAGTAAACACATTAGCCTGTGAAAATCGCAGGATGCAGCAGAAAATAAACTTGCTTCCAACCCGCGGAAATCACGGGATAGGCAGTCAGATGGTTTAACCATTTTGCTTTCAGCAACTTAAACGTTAGTGCACTGTGTTGTACTGATGACGATATTATAGCGTTGCATATTCAAGTATATTAACGATTCGCTTCATTGCCAATTATTTGATTATATTCATAAGCAGTATATAACTAGCTATTCAAAATATCCCGAGATTTCATGAGGAAAAAGTAGAAAATCGCCCATAGTTATAAGTGAAATAATAAGTTATAAGGTGAGTTATATGGCCCGTAGTTATATACGAATTAATTTAATTTTGATGGGAAGGATTAAAAATACCAGATATGAAAGGATCAGAAATGAAGATTCAGCTAATGCGTTTAGCTAAAAATTTATTCACCACACACATATTTGGTAAATATTTTAATTAATCTTCTTTTTTCGGCAAAAGAGATTATGAATGGAAATAGTCTTGAGAAGCCTAGCTATGAATTGTTTCAGAGCATTCTTTAACCCTCTGACTACTAAGAGTTTTCAAAATCTGAGTACAGTTGTATACGGAGGTCTGTTTACTAATTGATCGGTGAAATGGATTTGTCCGTCCCTTTTCATCTTTTCTCCTGGGCGGTGGGAGATGTGAATGGCATCTTTCATCTCCTATCTCTACCCAAAGGGCCACTCCCCAACCGCCTTCTCCCCCATTCAGAACAGCAACCGGCCGAAATCCGCCCCACTAGTATAGAAGTTGTATGGCCGGTTACGGCCGGCTTAGGAGTCAGAGGGTTAAGCCATAAATTTCTGTGTTGTAAAATATAAAATAAGCTTCACTAACAATGAAATCAATAATTAAGTCAAAATTATTGATTTTAACGTCATGTATTCTCCGAGCAAACACGTAATATTTATTATGAATATCAGAAAAATCTTTGATAAGTGATGTAAAGAATCCTTATGAGTAGCAGAACATCGAAAGTGGACTTAATTATGTGCAAATTTTGACACACGCGACTTTTTTGTGTATGTACCACATATGATGCTGAAGTAAAATTGCAAATGAAATTATCATACAGTGAAACGTCTTGCTTTTCTTTGGTCCCGATTAATTACTATTTTTTTAAACGCTAAAAAATATTAACTTTATATCTTTGGAAGTATCCAAAAATACGTCGTTTAAAATCACAACTGAAAAAAATTTTAATGATATAAATTCCGTTTACGATTCTTTAATTAGAATCCAAAATCAAACGTCACGACAGTCGAAACTGACAGAATTTTTTTTCGAAACAAAATTAAAACGCCTTTTCCTTCCAAACTTTCCTAAAAAGAAAGAAAAACCAGGAACTATTACAATAAAGATGATCATTTTAAGTTATATCTAATGTAATAAAATTATCTAAAATATCGCAATATATCCAGTAATAAAATTACATTTTATTTCTGCGATAAAAATAAGTATCTATATCTGTGGTTACTCACGAAGGATTCTCACAATAAAAGGGTATAATTATAATTAAATGTTTTGCAATTGTATTTTAAAAATTTAGAATCTTAAAAGTGTTTAAATATGTTAAATTTTATTAATATTGATTAAAATCTTATGCCAAAAATATATTTAAATGATAATGAAATTTCGTTTTAAAAAAATAGACCTATTCCATGATATTTTAGGACTAAAAATTTTATTGCATTTTGAGCCGGATTCCATAGTGTGTCGTTCCTTTAAGTATGTTGTTTTGGAGCGGTCCCTTGAAAGCAGAACCGTACCAAGGCAATCCTTCGCCCCTGGCAATCAAACTACGCACTATATTTTTATTTTTCATCCCCTCGTTGATACCTCCTCCCGGAAAAACTGCCTTCCTGCTATTTTAAATTTTCTTACACAGATTTATCAAATCCCCGTATATAAAAAATTATCCTCGTTCAGCCCATCACCCACCACCAAGGCGAAGTGCAGACACTAACTGCCTATAGGCAGAACAACTAACAACTCCCGTAATTTTTAACAATCACAGAAGAATTCTTTTTTATTTACACTGAAGATTGTACCAATATAATTCTCAAACTTTGTGCTTTCATGGTCATTTTTGCTCCCTCCTCTTCCTGCGCCCTTGGCCAGGCCAAACTCGCCACCCCCTCGGTTTCCTGCTTGAAAGATGTTCGAAAGAGCTTTCTCTGTATCTGCAATTATAACATATTTATTTGATGCTTCTCCCGTAATGAATTAATTTGCTTATTAGGTCTCTTAAAATTTTGAAATAACAAGACTCTTTCCCCGCTGAATATTTTTCAACAGGTGGTACCACAATGCACAGTTTTTCAGGTGAAAGACATGCTAGAAACAGTTCCTGCTCAACCGCAGTGCCTAGTTTCTCAGGGTTAAACACGCTCTATCAATTTGTGTTGTTAATATATTTATATCATATATAGATAAGTCATAAATTTATGTAAGCAATCATTTTCTAACAAGAATTCCAGTAAACGCAAATTTAAAAAACAAATTATTGATACCAACTTGGAAACGATTTGCAGCAAACCGAACAGGCGCAAAATTTCTCAGGAAAAGGGACCACACTGTTCACTGTGTTAGCCAATAAATCAATGTTTTGAGTGATTTTTTCTTCTTCCTTAAATAAATATACAATTTTGATATTTTTTACAGAATTATCTAAATCATCCTACTTACGAAAATATTTTATATCTATAAATGAGTTTTTAAACTGCTATACGAGGCTCTTTCGTCTGACACTTTTGTTGCTCCCCTGGATTGTACCAAACGTTTATTAATTAATCTGCATTAAAGTTTATTAATTAATTAAACAATTTGTTTCCAATCCCATTCGTTATTATTAAGCGCTTTTTTATGAGTAACAAACAAATCAAGATTTACGATATTGTTTTCAATTTAAAAATATCGATAGGCAGGATCTCATATAACGATAATGATTATTTTCACCACTACCCTCTATATAACTGATAATTAATGAAATGCAAAACGTTCCCATTTCAGCTGAAAATCAACAACGCATCTTTCAAGAAAACCTGAACTTTTTTTTCTAGAATAAAATGATTTTCGACCTGCTAGCGAGTCATCATTACAAAAAAAAATGATGACATTATTCGCTTCAAATTCAACACCTAAGAAAGCAATAATTTCTTTTGATATTCACCCTTCAAATAAGTAGTGACATATTTGGCGCAGTATAGCCAAATTTGGTTCATGTGCCATCATACCAATTTTAATACTGTTTTCCCAAATAACTATGAGAATAGAGCATTAATGTGAGCGCTGACTTAATTGCTCCCATAACTGAATCGTTTCTTAATGTTTTTCAAATAAATAGGAGAATTTTTTTGCAATATAGCCAAATTTGGATTTTGCACCATTAAAACATACAAACCATAGTACCAAATAAATATGGAAAGGGAGCAATAAATTACTTCCCATTAACTGACACCACAATCTTAACTGGCTGCATCTCTTATAGTTATACTCTATATTGATATCAATCATTATGCCCCACTGTATAACGGAGTTAATTGATGCCCATATCAAATTGGCCGTATCAATTTAATTTTGGTATCCATTGCCCATTTTGTAAAAGAAAAATGAAATCACTTCACAGAAAAATATAAAACAGCGAGCCGTTACATATAGATGAATTGCGCAGTGACGCTTGTCATGTGACTATGAAGTCATCCAGCGTTACGTTAAATTTAATCAACCACCACCTTGTTCTAGTGTTATAATTGTTATTTCCATTATATTGCATTTTTGGAGGGATCTTTCTGCTTTAGAAAATATTTTAAGGAAATACACAACTAAATATTTTACTTACTATAGTTTTATCTTAGCTTAAGTGAATCGATAAATATGAAAACTTTCCTGATAACAATTCAAAACACCGAGAATTATATCGCAGTTTTTTTATCTTTTACGCAACGATTTCCAACACCAGAACTTCATTGTTGTCAAACCTTATCCAACATATGTCAACTTTCTCCCCCCACCGGAACCATAATAACCGTGAGGTGGCGCCACACAACAGCTGACTCCCAATCCCCGCCCACGAGCCCCTCTATCCAATGAACGATCGGCAAGAGTGCTCAACGCGAACAAATGGATCTCCCATCCGACCAGCCAATAGACGTCTCGTATTACCGTTTCCAATAACATTCTTAGGCAATGTAATTAGCTTATCAAAATGCCGGCCCACCATTTCGCCAAATTTGGCGCAGAATTTCCGTCGGCCGCGGATCGGAGTGAACGCTCTCCATCGTAATTGAGTGAGATAGAGCTCGTAAAAAAGATAACAAAACAAAAATAACAAGAAAGTAACTGCAACAAGCCGAGAAAGGGAAGTTTTGGCCGGTCCGCTCGTAATTGGGGTGGTGTTCAGTGTCGTTTGCAGTGTCGCCGCATGCTCGCGTGTTGATATTCGATCGTCGTCTTTGTTGTAATTTGTTTTTTAATTCCTGTAACTTTGTGGAAGTTTGTTAGATCCCGGTGGACAGTTTCAGATATGACGAACGTCTGCTATTGGATCTCAGCGTGATTGTGAGATGCGTTTTTAAGAGAAATTTTCCAGCAGATGAATTTTTTATTTCAATCTTTTGGAATCAAAAACTAATGTTTCTTTTATTATAACAAGTGATGTCCAAAACTTTGAGAAGATTTGTTGAAGATATTAAAAAAGTACTTTTAGAATTTTTAGATTGAATATTTATGAGGACTGTTTTGCATTCTGGTACATATATGTTTATTTGACGTATGGTGATCATTGCATTGAATTTTGATGTTCAAAGAATGCAACTTTTCTTATGTATATACAATCATCAATGGAGATTTTGTACTAGAAGAATGAAGCGATATGCATTGTAATGTTGTCATGAACTTTTGTTGAATCGTTCAGAAAGTTCATCACTCCTAAAACTAAGAACCAGAATTTTGGTGTGGTCCTTACACAATTTACTTTTGATAAGCAGAAAAATTCCTAGAATACAACAGTCGGTATCTATCTTCTTATCAACTAAGAAAAGCTTTCCAGTTATTTATCTCGTAAATAATGTGCAATCTCATCAAGAAAGACCGGTTCATCAACTTAGTAATTTCAATAGTTTTGCGTCAGTTGTCCAACAAAGTCTTCATTTAATCATCTCGAAAGTTATGCACTTTTCCATGAACAGAGACCAACTTTCTGGTTAGTCATCTTCCTAAGCAACTTTGGATTATCAACAGCTGGCCAGTTCCTTACGCAGCATGATGCCACTGGCACCTTTACCAGTTGTACCGGTACCTTCCAAACCTAAGATGGGGTTCAGCATCGAAGCCCTGGTCGGTAAAGAACACCAAGCAGCATCCAGTGACAAATCTTCGCCGCCGAGATCGATTTCGAGCCCGGGAGAAGAAATGAACAATGGAAGGACTTACAGCCCCAGGCAGCAAGCCCCTGTGGCACCCGTTCCAACCTTCCCGGCCGGCGCCCCAGGAGGTGTCCCGGCGAGCCTTGCAGGGGCTGGCGGAGGCATGGCTTTCCTTGACTCGATATGTGCCGGGGGTCGGCCGGGGCTGTACCATCCTCATGAGCATCCCGGAGGTTACACGGCCTTGCCAGGGGGCTGCTCACCCCACGTGTCGCCCTTCTTTCTGGGACGGGAAACGTATCCGCTCTACCCCTGGCTGCTAGCCCGACACCCCAGGTTCCTGGCTCACAGGTTACCAGGTAAGAGAAAATTTTCTTTAATTACATCGGTAGCGTAACAATTTCCTACTTGATCGTTTTCTAGCAATTAGCTGTAGTTTATTGTCGAAAGAATCAATGTATGATGCCCAACACGTAGTTTTTTTTTCTATCTTGAATTAATCCTGTGTTTGTCAGTGCATGTTTACCTAAAGCATATTCTCATTAAGAAGAAATTATATGCATTTGATAAAGAAAAGGCATTGTTCACCGACATTAGCAGCTTTCATGCTTAAAACGTCATTCTGAACTACTTATTTTTAGTTAATTGCATAAAAATTGCTTTTTAAGAAAGCAACATACCAAAGTCGGGTAACTGTTATCTGTTTTAATCAGATAGCTTGATAGCTATTTTTTCTTTATGAATATCACGTGATTAAAAAAAATTCAGTCAGTCTCAAGATAAAGAAATGATTCTTCTAATGACAGTTAATCTTGAATTAGAATTTTCAAAATTTTATCAAATTCTCAAAGGTGTGGTTCTTAAATACATATCGGATTATCTAAAAATCTAATTTTGAAAAATGATCAATAAATGTCAAGAAAGAAACTCATAATATTGTTTAATTTTACTAAAATATTACTGTCGTATTTAACATCGAAGTAGTGTAAAAAGACTTCCAAAAAAAGCCATTAACAACTCTGTGATAAAGTATTAGCTGCCGTATATGTAAATTTAGAGTAAATAATTGTGAAAGAAGATTGTTGGAAATTTTAGATTAGTTTTCTTGAAATAGTTGAGACATTTTTGTTGTTTTCAAGAATGTAAGTTTAAATGTTCCATTTCAGTAAAATACTACATAATCTGATAGCTACAACAAATTTAAATATGTAAAGAAAATTATTATGCTTAAGCCAGTAAACATCTGTAAACTTTTGTAAATGAAATATTTATTACTGGGGATATGTGATATGCATTCAGTAATAAATTCATTGTTTTGCGTGAAATTTGTAACAATTTTTAAACATCTTATTCAAAGACTCCAAAAAGAGAGCAGTTGTCAAACACTGATGAAATAACAAGAAATTATAAAACATAATCAGCATTATAATGTAAAACAAAATAAAATCCAAAACTTTTTGGAATATAAAAATTGTTGAAAGCTGGAATTATTTGAGTTTCCAGAATTTTTTTTAAAAAATCTTAATTATACCATTGAAGCCAACAAAGTATTACTTTTTTTTTAGCAGTTTAAAGTAATTCATTTAGCTAAATAGCAGTACTGATAGCAAACGTGATATGCAATATGATAACAAAATTGAACATTGTATTGAAACATCAAGAATCAAAAGCTGAGACGCTTTCTTGTTCTTAGCGAAAATTGATCTCTCAGTTTTCTATGAAACTCGAATTGTTGTTTCATATTGCGAATGGTCTTACTGTCTATTATAACAGTTAAAAGTCAAATCAGATTTCAATAATACATTTATTTTCACACAATTTCGTCGCATGGCATCAGTGAATCTGCAGACAATAATTAAAATTATATTACCTTTAAAATGTGCAAAAATTTCTGTTTTGTTGTCAAGAAAATAATGGCCCTAACGAAGGTAATATTTATTAAGTTATACCTACTATTTTCAATAATATATTATTATTATTTTATCTTTTGTGTAGTTCATTGCGTAAAATTATTTTTAAAAAATAGGAATCATTCGTTCGATTCAAATCAGATTCCAGCATGCTTTCACATATTTTTGTTTCATGAAATCTGTGCATTGGCATTTAGTAATAAAGGGTACATTACTTTTCACAAAAATGTTCTTTTGTTGCTAAAAAATAATCCCATAAAGAATTTCCAACTTGATATTATTTTCATCTATAGGTTATCTTTCGTGAAACACTTATTATTCACAAAATGTATGAATTATACATTTCTAAATTCAATAATAAAGGAATTTTTGCTTAACAAAACCTGAAACTTTCTGTTTCATTCGCACTGAGACAAGTGTAATGTCGTTGCACACGAAGCCTCCGTAATATATTCAAAACATTAAATAAGGAAAAATGTCCTTGAATAAGATTTATCCTTTTTTAAGTTCTTTTGTGGACTTAGATAATCGTGATGTTAAATGTCGTCTGCTTCAAAATTTATTGAACCGGTTTTCTATGTAAATGTCCTAAAGTGAATCGCGATTAGATTTTCAAATATTTTATCCTTTCTACACATTCGTCTGTTTGTTTAGCCTAAGGTTAAGCATATGTTGAAAGTTTATATATTCAAAGTTTACTAAGTATATCATCAAAGCACAAAATCCGTGTAATCATAGGAAATTAATCACAGTAAAAAGTAATAATAGTGTTGAGTTCTTTACAGGTAAATATTTTATTCGGCTTTTACTCTTACTTTTTCGTAACATATAGAATGCTTACAGAAAACATGTAGACAGAAAAGAAGTTATTATTTAAGATTAAAAAAATTTCGTTTTGTAATTTAAAATCGAATGTAGTAGTGATTTCTCAATAACGATAAGAAATTATGTAATTTCTTATCATTAATGAGAAATCTTTTACTAAAGATATAAGACATAAAATTATAAATATAATTACAAAGTTAAAAGCATGAGCATTTCATTTGGCTTTAAATCTCGAATAAAATTTCTTTGCTTTTGAATTAATTTCCCTATTTTTCTTTTTTTTGTGCTAAATATGTTAAAGTAAAAGTTTCTCATTAATTATTATGAATTACCTAGTGAAACAAGTTCCGTGTTACACTGTGATACAAAAATGGTAATTATACATTGATATAAGTTACCTCATGAAGTCAAAGGCTAATTTTTAAAAATCTTGGTTCGTAATGTATATTCGATTTTTTTTTTAAAAAAATCAGGTTTAAAAATATTTGATAATTGATACACCCGTTAATAAGATATAGAAATAGCAGATATTTTAAATCAATTTTAAGCATGAAAACTTTTATTCTTATGTCTCTTATTGTCAATGTGAAATGCTTTTAACAATTTTTCACAAATTAGTGAAATAATATATTGAGAGAAAAACTCGATTTACGATTAAAAAAATGTTTCGCATGATTTATTAATGAATAATTTAGGAAAATAAAAATAATCTTTTCTTGTAATAATACAAAAGAGAAATTAAAATTATTTTAGTTTGTAAGTATCTCAATTTGATTGACTTCATTTTACAATCGCAAGAGTTCAAATCAAGATTATCCACTCGCATTAATTGAATTAAAAAAAATCAATATAAATTATTATAACTTATGTGAACAACATGGCATATTTTTTTACTACTAAGTCACATTTAATTTTTTTAATAACGAAAATTAAGTCGATGACAAAGTTTCATGTAAATTATTAACTTGACAGTTATTTCTGTAAAGTGCAATCATATAAAAAGAGAAACTTTTACATCCCTCGCGAATTTAAATGAGGAAGCTTTCTTTCGTGCGAAATGGATTTAATAAGTTTGATATCAACTGAAAGAAAGGAAACCAAAATTTCGTGCGTTGTTCACATTATTTTTCTATCTAAAATTAAATCTGCATATTTATTCAAAAGGATTTGCATGAAAATTAATGATAAGATCTTAAGTTTCTGAAAGTATTCCTCCTATGCGCTAACTAACTCAAGGGGATTTCGCGTTTGTAATACTTTATTAATGCTGTTAAAAAAAGAATGGAATGGTTTCTATAGGATTCTGCTTAGTTTGAAAAAAAAACCCTTTTTATTTATAATATTTATCTTAGATTTTTATATCTCCATGAATTTTAACAGAGTTATAAAAATCTAAGTTGAAGAGCTCATATGGATAACAAAAACTGGAATGAACTGGTGAATTTCTTTTTTCCCTTCCTGCAAATTAGAAGAAAATAGGAAATTCATGCGTGTATAGTCCGTTTATATCATTAAGAAATTCTCAGTTTTTCCATTTATTTGCTAAGATGATCATTAGTTTAAATATCTGATTCAAGAATTGCATGATCGATTGTTACATAAAAAAAAAGAAATTTATACTCAAAATTTCTGATCTCATACATGGAATAATATGTATCAGGTTAGAAATTTCTTATAATTTGCTTATACTAGCACGCGGTAACAAATTGAAAAAGAAATGAAAATTGCTATTACAAAGTTTAGTTTAAATACAGGATTTTTTTTCGAAAATAAACGGAAAAAAATTACTAAAATACTTTATCTCTCTTTACTGGCAAACAATTTCTTGATAAGAATTCTTATTTTTTGTCATTTATCTATCTTTCATTCCATACATAGTAAAATATTTCATGTTGTATTAAATGAAATAATTCCACTTTAGAAATAAGTAAGTATTAAATTAAAATGGGCGATTTTGCAGAAAAGGAGATACTGTACGTCGAAAATAAGGAAAAAGCCTGGCGTTATCCGAAAATTTTCATATTTACCACTTTTTTTTTTACCCTTAAACTTTAAAGTACATTTCTCTAAGCAAATTATTTACATATCTTATAATCGTAGAATTAACTGCCATGAAAGTCTAATCTAAATAAATCTGCAGAGAGATATTTAAGATTAACCCGCGCGGCGCGTATTCCAAACTCAACATGAAGAATTAATTAATTTACTTTTGCTAATAAGAATGCACTTTCATAAATAAGTGGATTGAAGTCAAGGGGAAAAAAACGTATTTCCTAATAGATTCGTACTTCTTACACATCATAGGTGAGTTTTTTGGACATCATAACGAAATTTAAGGCATAAATTTTTAATATTGCTAAAATAAGCGGTTTGCAATCAGGAACAAAATTATTTCTGAATCGATTCATACTTTTTACGCATGCTGGCTATCTTCGGAACTGCATAACAGTAAATAGGTGAATTGAAATCAAGAAAAAACATATTTGTTAATTGATTCGTACTTCTTACACGTCATAGTTGGATTTTTTGGAACTCATGGCGAAATTTTTAACGTTGTTAAAATAAGAGGTTTGCAAACAAGATAAAAAATATTTATGAATCGGAATTGTTTATTTTTAGTTGTCCTCACGTGCAGGTCAATAACCAAATGAACACATCTTACACATCATGGTGCTTTTTGTTGCAAAATTTTTCTAACACTGATTTATGAATTCCACGAATTGCCATCAAGAACAAAAGTATTTATCATCTTATTACTTATACATTATATTGTTTTTCATTGAGATTTATTATTTGATTCAGAAATTTTTAATATAACACAACACAAGAATGACAATTAGATAATTCATGATTAAAGTTTTTAAAAAATCAATTTAATTTTCAATGAGTATATAAATTAAAAATGAGACTATTTTTGTATGCTTCAGCTTACAGGAGGACGAAAATATTTCTATGCTAGAAATTTTGAGAGAAAAGCTATGGTTTGTGTACAAAATTCTTTTCTTCCAAAATGCTTCCCAAGTACAAGTTTCGACACTGATTTCATGTAAAAATAATAGACCGCTCTATGATATAAATCAGTTTAGACGAATTTGGACTGTTGCGAAGGTACTTCCCTCAAAAGTGACATGGTGAATTTCGCCCTTGGCCCATGAATCTTTTCATAGGCCAATTTATTCTAGTAGTGGTACAATAAAATAACTTTGGGATTGAGATTCATTTAAGAAAAGAAATTCATTTAGCTTATTGGATGACATTAATTTTTGTTAATTAATTTTATTAACTAATAACTAATTACCAAATCAAGACACGTTATGGTTCGAGATAAGAAATTGGTACATTTAGGTTTTTGTTTCATCGAGAAAATTTTTCTAGAACTTAAGCCACCTTATTTTTCATCGTTAGGTGTTGGCACATTACTATTTCAAAATAATAATGAAATGGTTATTAAAAGTGTTTATTAACATATTTTGTGATTTCTAACCAGAGGTGGTGAAATAGCTTACCATGGACATTAAAAATTGATGAATTTGCTGGGAAGAATACTTCCGACGATCTTATAATGGGTTAATGTCAGAAATAAGATTAATAATATTAAGAAATACTATTTGATGAAATTCTTTTATCATATTGTATATTATTATGGAACAGGGGAATAGATATACATTCGTAAAATTCGGTAGTATTCTTCCTTGCCTTTCCTGTATACTTCCACAGAAAGATGTCATTTTTAGCCTGTGGTCAAAACTGATAGCGCCTGCGTGTCATACAACCTAACGTTCTCTATTGGCATAGATGATCACTATCGTTTTTAACATCATAATGTCCATAGGCTTTTCACCTCAGTATACCCCCGAACTCGGAGCCAAGTTGGCTCCTTGTCGGTTGGGTAGGTATACGTAAACCTTTATTAAGAAAGGCTTAAAAAATACGAACTTATATAATTAAATACAAATACATAACACTGAATTCGAAACATAGACATAAAATACACTAGAAATATACAAGGAAAGTTAATATGTAAAGTACATTATTATTTACAAAGAGATTACATGAAGATATAACAAAAATAAATTAAGTTTACAAGAAACACATAAAATGTCTACCACAGAATAATTAAATTAAAATAATTGAAAATGAATGTATTCACAGTTGCCGAGATTTAGGAGGTGTATGTTACTAGTTACCGAGTTGTTGCGTAAACAAACTACTAGGGTACAACATTATTTATAGAATAAACTCTTTCTTGATTTTTTTTATTGAAGGAATATTTTACAGCTCACGATGATGCAGGAATCGAAGAGTATTTGACACACCGATGCACGAAAGTTGGATGTGTAAAGGTTAACAGTTATAACGGCATATAAATAACCAACACTTAATACGGGCTAAACAATTACTTGATGATTTGAACTTATGATGAGGTGACAGTCCTTTACTTACTAATTGAGCCAATTTCATATTGAATACAATGTCCATAGACTGTATACTCTCTGCAAATTGCGTGATGTGTTATGCATAATGCAAAAAACGTTCAAAACCCTCTGCAGAGCAAACCTTTAGACCCAGAGCTACTATATTTGGAAGGTAGTTACCTCACTAAGAAAAAGTTTTTCTTCGAAATTTTAATTAGATTTTGAATTAAAAATTAATCGAAATTTTAATGTTTTTACTCAATAACTTCGGATTTTGCTTATTTGGATACACCTTGGGGGCTCCTCTTTTTGAGTATTCTGAATGTTTTTAATGTTGGCTCCAGATCTGGTGATTAAAATAAAAAAAATGAATTAATTTATGGTTCTCTTTAAGTGTACTATCGATTCGGTGGCGTATTTGTCGTATTCATATATTTCTCTTTTTTCTTGTGTGTGTTTTGGTTTACTTAATTCATTTTTGCTGTTGCCACCCCCTGTTTTTTGCAGTGTTTGTAACGTTCTGTGCTGTGTTTGTGATGCCTTTGTGTGTGTCGTGTCATATTGAATTTTTTGTATTCTATTATATTTTCCTACCGGTCTGCTAAAGGCATTACAAACACAGCACAGCTTTCGGGTAGGCAGGACCGTTGTGGGTTTTAAATAATAAAAAGTAACTTCGGATTATATTATTGAACAAAAATAATTCTTAACTACTTAAAAATTCAAAAAATCGGGTTTTCAGTGGTAACAATTGTATTTCCATCCAGTTTCTTCTCTAATTTTAATAAATTTTAAATTATATTTTACAATTTACTTTTCATTATTTTAATTATCTGCGTTTATACATACGAGAGTTGCGACAGTAATAAATAATTTTTATGTGCACGTTATCGGAAAAAGAGCAAATTAAAAAAATAATATACGGCCCGGCGCGCGAATCAAGCCTAATTACGATGTTTCGGAATAAAAGTTCGAATCTGCTTTTAAAATTTTTTTTATTACGTAATTTTGTCGCCTCCTTGAATTAGTTTCAAAAACGATTATTGTCATTTTAGAACTCAGAATATTATCGTTTCAAAGATATCAGTTGAATTCAATCGTACCGTGCGATTTCCAAGAAGTAAAAAAAAAAGACTTACTCCTTCTGTCCCAGAATAATAGTAACAAGTGAATATTTAAACGGGAATTATTGGCGAATGCTGCTGTAAGTTATGTTGTAGCGCAAAATTGCGAAGCCTTCAATGAAAATCAATGTTTCATGACATCTGCCCTTTATTTGTTTTGACACATCTCTCAATTTTTAGGTTAACCTAATTATTACGAATTATAACTATTTTTCTAATTTCATCCGCTGATCGAAATCAATTGTTTTATTTCAGTTGAATATCAACCCGTTGTAAAAGTAAGATGAAGAAAAGAGAGTTTTCAAGCAAAGATCGAGTTGCGATTGTCTAGTTATTGATGCATCAAAAAGAAAAACGAAAAGTTGCAGAAAGGTGCAATTACATTAGCTGCAAAACAATTTAAGTGCAAAAGAATGACCTATGATGAATGAAACTATCTAAATACTCAAAATAAAAACTAGGAGCAATATTTTTAATTTATTGTTTGATTTAATCTAGATTTTGATAATAAATGTTGCGTTCTATATTTATTTTCTTTTGCTACTATTATTATGGGACAAATTAAATTTATCAACTGCTACTATTATTATGGGACAAATTGAATTCATCAACTGCTACCATTATTATGGGACAAATTAAATTCATCAACTACTACTATTATTATGGGACAAATTAAATTCATCAGCTGCTACTATTATTATGGGACAAATCAAATTCATCAACGGCTGCTATTATTATGGGACAGAAGGAGCATTTCTTTTATAGCCATTATAACTTGCTGGCAAGCCGATATGTTTAATACTAGCTGACTTACCCAGAGATGCTGAGGATGAAAATATTTTAATGTCTTTCATTAATAAAAAAATTAACTACTTAATTAATTGTCACGAAACCTTCAATAAAACCTTCCTTATGCTTCAGTATTTGAAAGCCAAATTTGAAACCCTATAAATGTAGCAAAGATTACATTTATCACAGACTAGACAAAATAATAATAATAAAGCAGAAGCAAGTGTCATCTGTGTCCCGTGCTGACAATTTATTTTCAATTAGGAGATGAGAATTTACATTTGTACTTTAGTGCAAGACCTATACATAAATCGCTTTTTAATAAAATGAAAATCTGAAAAATATAATACACGGTGGCCATAAATTATTCGATCCATTTCAAAAATTATTAAAAAAACTAATAATGTTACAACTGCGTTTTTTTTAAATGAGAGAGCAAATAAAAAAGTTTTTTTCTTTCAAATAGGTGGCGAACCATTAAGGCATTCTAAATTAGCTACAGCGAGAGATTTCCATACGCAATGCCTACCGATCAGCAGAAGCCGATGCACGTTTTCTGATTTCCGTTTTTAGTTTTTCTTGAATTTCTCGAAAACTATTTAGTTTTTGAATAACAACTGATTTAACAAATTAAAGAGAGAAAATTCCCTACAAATACATGCTTTTATTTTTCTTCTAGCTTTAATAGTTTTGGAGATAATGACTCTCACAAATGGGAGATGTCCAATAATTTTCGACCACCTAGTCCACCGTAACGGCGCATTGCCTACCCGAAAGAAAAAACTTCTTAAAATGCGCTCTCGTTTTAAAAAAACCGTAGTTGAAACATTATTAGTTAGAAATGTGTCCAATAATTTATAACCACGTTGTATATGATGGAAAGAAATTGAAAACAAACTTTGAAAAAAAGTTTGCCTTTGCTTTGATGGCAAACTGAGAGCAAAGGATGATTTTGACCATGCCTGAAACCTAAAAATATTTTTTTTCTACTTTATTTTACAGAAATATGGCAAGTTTAAACAGAATTATAAATAAAAAAGGAAATTCAATTGAACGTTAAAAATGCAAACTAATACAATTTCTACTTAATGACAGTGTTTATTTCTATCAATATATATATGAAAATGTCGTCAAATAAGTAGTGGAAAATATTTGCTTAAGATGATTTTAAAATATTGTTAAACCTTAGTACATCACCACCGTGATAACATTGGGTTTTCCTGAAATTATTTGCTCTAAGGAATTTTTGCCATGTTTTAAAATTTTCGTTGATAATAAAAGCTTATTCTTTTCAAAATCATGAAATTTTAGAAATCCATTATGACTTTTTTTTGGTAATTATGCTAGTTGATTAATGTTTATTTTTATGTGCTACAATAACAAAAATCACAATGTTCATTTCCCTCTAATAGGGCTATGCCATTTTTAAATTAGATACTCGGAAGTTAATATTAGTTTATTTCGAGTAGTTTAGAGAATGTTATTAAAATATTTCAAACTATTTATTTCGGCTTATGTTTATAAAAGTTATATTTCATAAGGTGATAATAACTCATTCTTAACAAAATCCTGATCCTAAATTCACAATTTTAGGTAGCTAAATTTATAGCTTTTAAACTCCTACTTATTAAATAATTTTTTTTTATCTACCAAAATTATTATATGCATTTTACTGATAAGGGTTTATTCTTTCATTTAAAAAATTATCATTACTTTTCAGTAATAGCAAATTAAACTAAATTTTAACATGACCTTTAAGGTTATCAACAATTTTCTTGCGAATTTCAGGGGAAAAATGCACCAAAAAATGTATAGGTAAATAATTAGAAAACAAATAAAAAAATTTAAAAAAACAACGAATTAGGTATTTAGGAACGAAAAAACAATTTCGAGAAATTTAACGCAAAGTAATCAGTTTTTTATTACAGATTTTCGTAAAAATTCTTTAAGCTGAGTAATTTTCCTTTAAACGCTGCAAATGCTGGAATTTAAGGTTTATTACTCAATTTAAAAATAAAAGGTAAGGTAATTACGTTTGCACTGAGTTGCATGAAACAAGAGATAAACAAGATTTTAGTGGATTATCTTACTTCACTATAATGCTGAAATTCGCGAGATTACTTGTAAGCTCATGCTGAAGTTTTTCAATTAATTTTTCATCTATTTTTGATACTGCAATTCCTTTTCTTTTCTTTGCGTAATTCGAAAACAACAAAGCTATTAAATTATCTGAGATTATAACAACTCAGAACTAAAGTTGATGAAATAAGGTTATTAAGAAATAAAAATTCATAATATAATAAAATTAAGGTTTGAAGAAAAATAGACGGATTCGCATTTTGGAGGAGAGATTATCACTGTTTATTCATGTTTATGGTTTTAAATAGCATTTTTCATAAGTTTCATTTTTTTTTTTTTTGCACTTTCGAAAAATCAGAAAGAAGTATTCCTTAAGGAAAATTATGGTTAAAGTGATGGTTTATTTAATTGAATTAAACCATTAACCCTCTGACTGCGTATCCCACGATTTCCGCGGGTTGGAGGCAAGTCTTTTCTCTGCTGCACCTTTTGATTTTCACAGGCTAATGTGTTTACTTAGTACTTTTATAGCGTTGGGCCATATTATACTAATAAAGCTTTGCATATAAATAACAACTCGCTTGGCTCAACAGCATTTGAACACGTTTGCAAATGTTGCATCTATGTAAATAGTGATTTTAAAAAAAATCCGCAGTTAGAGGGTTAAATGACTTTAGTAAGTGTCCGAGTTCAAAATCACATTCTAGAAAGAGTACTTTTTCATTAAATTAGTTAGCCCTTGAAGTCCCAATGTTACCTTTAAACAACATACACAAATTTGACCTTCAAAATTCTTGAGAATAAGATTGAAGCTCTAATGCCTTTTAATGCCAAAAGAATGCATGCTGAAAATGGTATTAAACAGTTTACAACATATAGATGGTAACCTGAGTACAGATAAAAAAATAAAGAAATTGATGATTTTCAATTGAGGCTGCATCTTTTTGGCTTTGTGTGCACGCTTGAGAATACCATATTTTATTCTATAATTTTGAAGAAATTCCTTGTCCATATTATTAGTTCTTAAAAATCATCTGTGTTTAATATTATAGAATTTTGCCAAGGAGGCTTTTTTTCCAATTAAAACCCAGTCTTGTCGATAGGTTAAAACTATTTTTTAGCCATAAACCATACTTAACACAAAATAGGATTTTTAAAAGCATTTTTCCTATGTTTTATTCAAGAAAAGAAAGTCAAACAACATTTTAAAACCATTTTTTAAAAAATCGGGTCTTCAAGGGTTAATTACTTATAAAATTCAAGTTACGTCTATTATATATAATTATTGACAAATGTTCATTAAATTTTATTTAAAATCTGAAAGGGAATCTCAATTACTTAAAAAAATATGAAAGTGAATTTTGAATTACTAAAATATTTTTCTCATATCGTGATTTTTTTCAATATAGTGATTTTTTAAAAAATTATATATAAATGCATAACGAATAATACATCAATGATAAAAGAAATAAGATAGCCAAAGCAAATACTATATAAAAAAACTGTTTTAAAGAAATTTAATTTTTGTTACAATAAAGAGGCTGAAATAAGGCGTTTTTGAGGTGTGTTTAGAAACTGAATCTTTGCTGTTATATCGAAGTAGAAATTTGAATAATTATATAAAATAACTGCAGATAATTTCCCTTTTTATTTAATAAGAATTTCATAAACTATTAATATGATTTGAAATTTTATAAGATCTTCATTGCTGCTTCAAGGTTATGCATTTCTTTGTGCGCATGTAACATTTATTTTAACTGTGTAACATTTCAGAAATAAACACTGCAATATGTTTTAAGCAATTACCGATACTTATGTTTACAGTAGAGCTTCGATTAACTGTCACCCTCGGGACCAGGCTGTGACGGATAACCGAATAGACGGTAGACGGATAACAGAAATCTCTTAATACATATGTACAGTAACGTGATTTCACTGCTGCCTTCGACGAAAATGAAAATAAAATCTTTTAAAACTGAACAATACTTACATGTTATATTTAATTTTACAAAACGACTAATAAAAACTTCAATACATACAGAAATGTATGGTAAAACTATCAGCTTCATTACGAGAGTAGAAATGTCAAGAAATGTATGGTAAAACTATCGACTTCAATACAAGAGTAGTAATGTCAAGAAATGTATGGTAAAACTATCGACTTCAATACAAGAGTAGTAATGTCAAGAAATGTATGGTAAAACTATCAACCTACGTTACCTTTTGCTTTTCAGACGATGACGGATATCTGAAACTGACGGTTGATCGAAGTTTCAGTGTATTTACAAACACGACTCTAGTTTTGGTGTATAGTAAGATTTTTTTGCAGACCTATTTATACTAGGTGGACTTTAATATTTAGCTCTACGTTTAGGTCAATATCTTTAAAGTTTCGCCAGTTCATAAGTCGAAACCATGGCTGTATGTTTTAACTTATTAATGTTGACACATCTCGTCATGATTTTTAAATGTTAAATTTAGCTCACAAAATAATTTTAGACAGTATAGCCTCAGATACTTTCTTTGATTTGATCTTTATATTTCATAATAATTTAAATGTTTCTCTCAAATTAATAGTATACTTTTTACCTATCTTACGAAGAAATAATGGAAAATTAAAAAAAGGCCTACATTCGAGTTTGCAAAATGATATTTATTGTGCAGTTCAGTTAGGCCTATTTAAGTTGATTTTTCCCCCAAATAGGCCATAAGAAACAATAGCCTTTTCGGAGACAATGCGAGACACAATTGAAAACTCCAAATCATGCGTCTCCGTGATTTTTCTTTTAACATAATTCAACTGACTCATGTGGTTCAGTGACTGCATGTTATTATAAAGCTTTGTGATTAAACTTTCTTAGAATGCATTACATTTCATTGTAATCGTTGATACATGTAAATATATTACCGTGAACCATTCATCTTTCTTAGATTTGTTAATAAACTCATATTTACTTTTGTTCTTGAAAGACAGCAAGGAACAATAACAATTAAAAATCTTTCATTTAAAGAATAACATCTTAAACTGTCCTAAATGGACCATTATATTTTACAATTTTGCTACGATATCTTCACAATAGTACCAGATTCTTACCAGATTCACCAGATTCTTATTTCTTGTCGTTATCTAGTATTATTTTTACCCTTCCACCTTTTTATTCCCCTTTTTTAAATATTTTTATTTATTTCACTACAGTACAATATTCAAAATATCGAACACCTTGGTGAAAACATCATGCAATATCGATGTGCTAATAATGATGACCCTCTATCCAAAGCGCATGAATATTTATACTGCGGAAATACTGATAGAGATTACATCTGTCGATCTTAGATTATCAGCAAGCAAAATTAATTCAAGAAGCAGTCTTAATTATAAACATTTCTTTAAAATTTTGCAAAAAAAATGCATTTAACCAACTTTCTTTCTGCTTATCATTAATTAATTAAGGATGTATTCCTCTATGTTACTATCCTACTAAGTACACTTTCGGAGCAAAATACGTGTTTATACATGGAGTTGCAGAATATTTTTGCGAGTATAATGGAGTAACGGATGGGAAAAGTTTAGGAAGTTTTAAAAATGTTGACAGAAATAAATCATTTTGAGTCATTATAATGAAACTTGCAAAATAGTGGAAGGCATTCCACTATGGATATTTCTGTTGACTTCTAAAGGCTTATGTTACGGTTAGTATCAGAGACGAATCTTTAGAGGAGCTTACGATTTACCGAAAATTTTTGGCAAGTACAGTACAGCCCCAGTTAAACGAACTAAAGGCGGGGGGGGGGCGTAAACCGTTTCGGATAACGATTTTTTTAGGTTAAACCATAAATATCTATTACTATTTTGAATTTAATTATAGTATGTGATTCTGAAATGTTTTGAGTGTAAACCAAATTCAAAACTCTCTTTTTAGGCGACACTCATGTTCTTTATTAAAGTTAAACCTCCGTCGGGCGCAATGCGCCGGACATGCACAGGTAAACAATATTGCAATTCATATTGTTAATACCCATTAATTTTAATTTCAGCATTCTAAAATTAATCACTGACCTTCTTGGAGGGGCTTAAAACAAAAAAGCGGGGATATTGTTTCAAAAAAGTCTCGCCTTCGCGATTATTTCCGTGTAGTACAGTACGTGATTTTTGGATTTGGGATTTCAGAAGCATTTCGGATTACCCGGGCCTCGGTTAACCGGAGTTCAGTTAATTGGAATTTTACTATACTTTTAATCCTAGCCCTGCGGCTTAACCTGAACACCGGTTTGACTTAATGTGTAATTTAATGGCACAAGAGTCTAATTTGGCTAAGCTCTTCCGAATAAGCGATAGCTTTATGCTAAAAACAGGATAAAATTGAAAATGATCTCAAACAACCTGACGAGAACGATAAGCTCAGTGAAACATTATTCGGCACCTCAGAAAACCCCGGGCTGAAAACAAACGTGTTATGCTCCTGATCTGAGTACCTGCCTTAACTCAAAATTTCTTGCCTTATACAGGCAGTTTCACCATCAAACAACGTGAGATACGAATATATCAAAACTTTACAAACAATCAAATGGGAGACACTTTCATAAGTGTAATAAATACCATTGCATAACGCTGTGCATAGAAACATGAATATTTCCGATCATCAATATATAAGTACATTTGAAGAATACTAATGCAAAATAGCAATGAGAGTTCAAAAAGGAAATAATATAGTGCGGTAAAATACTATAAAGTAACATCGAAGACCATAATAATAATGCCAAACAATAAAAATTGAAACATCAAGTTACCGCAACAAACTAACATTAAAGCAGAATAGCAATGACATAATTAACCAACGGACTTGAAATAAAAAGAATGGAAAAAAAGTAATTCAAAATTAGATAAAATAAATACAAGATATGATTTGGACGCAAATGCACATATCACGGAAACAAAAATTTTACAAAAGAGTGGACAAATGATGAAATATTCAAAACTGAGTAATATTACCGCACGTCTGAATAGTTCATGCACTTAAAGTTTATAAGTAGGTTAATTTTCCCTCTTGTTTAGAACATTTTATTAGAATAAATTGTTTTACTGATCATTTAAGTGCGTAACAATTTAACATTTTCCGTTTTGTAGATGAATGCATTGGAGGTGAACAAAGATAAGCTATTGCGTAAATTATCTTTATTTTTGACATTACTGCTAATGAGCAAGCGAAAGATAATTATTTAACATATTTCCAAACTACAAAATACATAATTTAAAGCAAGTGATTAACAGTATCCATAAAAGTCACCTAGCGATATATTCCCACCTTTACTTCCATTCCAAATACTAAATTTCATTATCTAAAGATCAAGCGAAGAAATCATTTAAACTTACACAAAACAGCAAATTAAAACCCTAGGTAAGAAACAAAAAAGCAAAAAACTAGGCTAACGGTTCTTTCAGGACATTAGGGAGAATTAAAGCTGTTAAAGACGCGATTCATTTCATTGTAAGAGGGAGAAATCAGGACGTCGTCTCGCACCTGCTGAACGTCTTAGAAAAGATTCAAATTTACCACCTGCTGATCAGGTAACCCATATTTTGAGCGTCTCTCACTATTAAGACATCCGTATTTCTGCATTATTCAAAAAAGCAGATGCAAGTATCAAAATTCAATTCTCTGGGCTACTAGACTACATTTTGGAACACTCGGTGGTAATACAGGAAGTGGCGCAAAGCAGTGTTTAATCAATGTTATATTTTGAGAGACGGGATGTTATCTTTTGATAAACTATCAGTTTCAAAACTGTCATTCGATAAAATTATGCATCTGGTGTCTGAATGCTCTACTCTGGATGAAATATAACGGATGCTCAGTTTTTTAAAATTACCATATGTTCATAGTGAATTGATTAAAATGTTCTGAAATATATAATAAAATAAAACTCTTTTGATCTATCTGAAAATAAACTGATAATCAATTGATAATCTATCTTTTGATAAATAAAAAAAACCCTTTTAAAATAAGGCTAAAACTATAAAAAAAACTCTTTTGATCTATCTGAAAATAAACTGATAATCAATTGATAATCTATCTTTTGATAAATAAAAAAAAAACCCTTTTAAAATAAGGCTAAAACTATAAAAAAACTCTTTTGATCTATCTGAAAATAAACTGATAATCAACTTATAAACTGATAATGTATCTTTTGATACATCATTTCAAAACCGTCTTTCGATAAAATTATGCATCTGGTGTCTGGTTGCTCTACTCTGAATGAAATATAACGGATGCTCAGTTTTTTAAAATCCCCATATGTTCATAGTAAATTGATTAAAATTTTCTGAAATATAGAATAAAATAAAACTCTTTTGCTCTATCTCAAAATAAACTGATAATCAACTTAATAATTGATAATGTATCTTTTGATACATTATCAATTTCAAAACTGTCTTTCGATAAAATTATGCATCTGGTATCTGGTTGCTCTACTCTGAATGAAATTTAACGGATGCTCAGTTTTTAAAAATTTCCATATGTTCATAGAAAATTCATTAAAACTTTCTGAAATATGGAATAAAATAAAACTTATTGATTAAGTTCATAAGCGCTGACCTACACATTTATGCAAATTTCATGATTTTATACATATATGAAATCATTTAACAATTTTTATAATAAAAATTGAAAATGATTATTTGCAGGTACTGTATCTAGGAATAAAACGTTACATGTAAGTTCTATCAAATTCAATATCTAATTTTGGGTAAAGCACCGGTTTCCCATCAATTTGGCTTAATTTGCTGGAGACAATATAATTCTTTGAAACGCTGAGTGAAGAACTATACCACAAATTTCTATTGAAAAATCATATTTCCCTGCCAGACCAGCTCCATAATTTAAAACATGTCTTAGTGATAATCAAGGAATGCTCTTTGCAACTGTAGGAGATCCGATTTTAATCTGCTAATAATTGCATTGGAAAAATTACAAATTTTTTTCAATGAAAATTAACTGCTATTAAATATTTCAACAAACCAGAGAGATAAAACAAAAAAGATTCTGGGGTAGGGAAAAGTGTCTTGTTCTTCCTCTCGGTTGTATGACCAATCTGTCCGAGAATTTGAAATTTATATAATCTTTTTTACAAGTTATGTCTATAAAATTAAATACTTTATTTGATTTGTACTATCATCTTATCGGTTATCATCTCCCTACTTGCACCTATTAGTAGAATTTTGGATCTGAAAAAGTAAAACCAAATGAAAAATAATATCTTTGCATCGCTTACCAAATTTGCGCCAATTTCATCTATATTCCCCCTTGTTCACACCTCGCTACTCCACTGATGTGCTATCGGCTAAAAGAAATTGACTAAAAATGTATCACTTAGCTTTACTAGCAATGAAGCTAGCTGCTAGCTTTGCTGTAGAGGAAATAGTTTTACTAGCTATGAAGATAGACAATAGCTTTGCTGCAGATGAAGTTTAGTTTAGTTATGTTAACGTCCAGTTTTGAAGCAACACAGGGGCTATTTTGGTACGAACTTTGTAATTTTGCACCACAGTCAGATGAAGAGCACGACTGAGCTGGCACCCCTTTTCCAAACTTCCGCGCCACATCAGCGGGTGGACATTTGGCATAATACGTATGACTTAACGTGCAACAGACTCACATAGACGCCGAATCTTCAGTGTAATCGAGTTTCAAACCTACAACCCACCGGCTCTGAAGCCGGGACCTTACCACAAAGGCATCGCGGTTCTGATGCAGATGAAATGATTTCATATAAATAAATGCGGAGTTTTTGCAGCTTTTTCCACACTCATCGGTTTCTTGGATGAAAAACAACCTTTACCATCCTATTTTCGTTCGAAAGAGTTAAATGAGAACCCCAAATTTAAAAATAAGTTGGAAAAATGTTTTAAATAACGATAAATAAAGGAAATTTAATTTAAAGCAGTTATATATCGAAAAGAATTTAATGAATTGCTTGCACTCAGAAATATCTTCTGAAACTTTTTTTAACTATTCATTTCTCGACATTTATTAACCCACACCCTTCCCTGTTCTGCGCATATCAGGGTGTTTTAAATTATAGTAAACTACTCTAAGTAGAATAGTGTTGAATAATATTATAGTAGCCAAAATCTCTGTGTGTTTCTGTCAAATTCTTCACTTTTATCCAGCAAAACAGTAGAAAATAATCCTCTTGATGAAAAAATTTCATAAAATATTCTCAAGTAATTTTATCAAACTAAATTTGCGTTTTAACTGGAAACTCTTTATTTCTTTTTGTCAATTCCACTGCATTTACAGAGGCAAAAAAATTTGCAAAAGAAAAATCAATTTTTTTAACATAAAAGGGCTCAAGAGTGGGGAAATCTCAAGAATATTCGAGTAATTTCAAAAATTTTATTCAAATCAACATTAGTTTTTCTTCGGGGTGAAGGAAATGTTGAAAACGTAATCTTGAAATATTAAAATAATGAACGCTATGCCTACCAATCTCTGTGCTAAATAATATATCATCTATTTGACAAGAAAATAACCGTAAACCGTGTTACCCCTCTCCTACCTAGGCATCTAGGGACCTGTGAATGACAGTCGTGGAAATAGCTCGAGTACTGAGACCGGAGTCCTAGTAGCCATCATCGGCCGCGGTTTGAACCCTCCCGAAGGAGGTACTCACTTTCACTGCAGGGGGTAACATAACCCCACCATTATTGTACCTCAGGAGAAGTGAGAACCCGCTTACTTAGCCGGCGGCTTCTCATCTACGTACTCGTTTTGCCCCCCCCCCGGGGGGGGGGGAGGAGAAGAAGCAAGAAGGAAGGGTGAAGGAATAAAGACACTCTTTGAAGAAAGAAACACTAAAACAGATTCAATAT
>BGPR01005648.1:41748-65138 GCA_013235015.1 Araneus ventricosus
AGAATGAAGGATGGACAGGAAAGTGTTCAAAATGTATTTGCAAAATCTGTAGTTTTATAAATGATGTTATATTTTTTCACTATTTTCCTTCAATGATTAATTCAGACCTTCAAACGTTTATTAAGAGTATGCTGTAATTGCTTTCAGATGCTCAAAATTTAGGCTGAATTCACAAAATTTACAAATGTAATTATAAAACTAGAATTTTATTTCCTTGATCCTGTATAAGAAACAACAGAAACCCAAAGAAGGGCACAAAATAAAAAAGTCAGAAGATAATTCCAGAAAAACGTAGAGCTAGCAAACTAAAATTGCCGCAACCTTTAGCCAGATTCATAGTAAATGATCCATCTTTTATGCCTTTCACCGGGCGTGCAAAATCCTGCATTTGACGAATTAAACATAACTAATAAAGACCCATCCCAAGCTGACTTTCTACCTGAATGGAATTAGATAAGTAAAAAAGAGCATTGCTAATTGGGACGATACCTGCCCCTATAATTACCTTCTTCCAAATTAAAGTCCGTTCCAAATCTAAGTATTCTATATTCAAATGGGAGGGAGGCTGATGATTGGCTGAGGGCGATCCTTTCATTACGCCCTATCAAAGGTCACTGACTGCCAGCCAGTATCGGAGGCATTGTGGCCTTAGCCGCCTCTGTGGGCCAGCTAAGCCATCCTGCTTGTCCAGAAACAAACTCGCCCGGCAACAGCAGGAAAAGGTCATCTTGTCGTGCATCATCCATGCAGGTGATTTCGTGCAGATATTTAATTTGGCTGTTGTAAATAACTGGCATTCATCTGTGGGTTGCGCTGAGATAAGGGGAGAATTGCAGGTGGCTGCAGTGATTATGTGCTAGACAAATTTGAAAAGTTACAGTAATATGCAGGTCTATTAACAGATGTCTCTGTGTGAAGATGGTTCTTATTTTAACCTAAAGAGACCTTTCTTTAAAGAGAATTTTTTAGAATGGTACGGCCTAGATGCATTTAAAGCCTCTCTAAGTTACAGACATTTAATAGCTCTATTAAAGTAAGTCTATTATTAGTTTGGATATTATTGATTTGATTATTGGAAAAAAGATGACATTGGGACATCAATGAATCTAAAATTATTGTAAAGTTTTTGATTAAATAGTTTTAATTAATCAATATTAGATCTGTGGTTTATAAAAGATCATTCAGATCCAGTGATTATAAAAGGGATACCAAAGAAGATTGGGGCGAATTTATCTAAGCAGATCTGAGACATTTTGGATGGAGGTACAATTTGTATATTTATGGCAATTTTTTTCTTCCAGTTTAAAAAATAGTAGAATTAAATATTGATTATGACAAAAAAGGATATAGTTTGAAATGTTATCCAGCAAATTTTAATAAGACGATTTTCTCAAAAGACAATTTGATATAAAACACTATGCAGAGGCTTATTTTTTCACGGGAGCCTATTGAGGGTAAATGTTACATTTAAGGGAGTTAAAGACATATCCAGATACCATCGCAGGAGCAATGAGAGACATACTTTACTGTCTTAAAAACTCTGTTCTTCCTAAATTAAATATACAATTTTTCATGAACTGAAAGTATTTTTCTTATACGTCTTGGGTTAAGATTTGGTATAAGGAAGCATTAGGTCTGGATTTATGCCGTGAATGCGGCGAGAGATAAACGAAGGTAAAGGAGAAAACCGACGTATTTAAAAAGATGACGTCATTCCTCCAGCCTGAGGAAAAATTCACATTTGCCCTCTTGCTGTGACCCATTATTGATGAAAGTGATAAGTCTGCTCATTCATAAATTTACTAAACCAACCTAGTATTTTGATACTTTGTTTAATTTGCTTTTCTTCTACACGTAATTGACCACTAAACATTAATAAAATTCCATAAAGAGAAAGAAATCTTCTTACATCCTACGTCCATATATTTTTTTTCTAATTCCTCAGCCTCCCGTGCTTGTGTAGCTATGGAAAAGAGTGGCCGTTGATAGGCAAAACTTTCTGGAATTTTATATATTGAGATGAATCCCTCGTGTAACTGGGAGCCTCTAAACAAAAGCATTGCAACCCAGGCATATGACTTAGTGCATAACACCTGTCCTAATGGTGAGTTCTTATGAATGGCTGCAAACATAATGCAAACCTTTATTTTCCCGTCGTAAGGTTTTCTCTCCCACATTACCCAAGTGTCTATCTGTAAAATTGACTATTTAAATGACTTCTGTATACTATTTGACCGCAATTCTTTTAAGCCTGGCAAAACCAAATTCTTAGAGACAATTCCGGTATAATGAATATTATTATGCCTCCAGCTCATAGCCAAAGATATAAAACAAGAGTAAACTTTGAAATTTTTCAACGGACTATTAATTGTCTTAAAATAGTTGAAAATATCATTTCTAGAATTTAATTGCCGACCTGCCCCAGTTTGCCCAATGGATTTTAGAATCAATTTAGTAGCCATGCATTAAAGAGAATGCACCAAATCTTGATTTTCTATAAAAACTAATAAAGTGGTGTTTTTTTATTTATTTATTTATTTTTTTATTTATAATTGAGAAAAAGTCTCTAAAGATCACAGTATTTTGAAACTACACAAAAGAGTCTAAGCACCTTTAGGGCTAAACCAGAAAAGAAGTGTCGCTAATTCTTAAGCAAGGAGACCATTCTACATAAGTATACTTAATCCCTTAACAGAGCAGTTTATCGCAATGCCCGTGTGTCGAATAATGAAGATTTATAATGGCAATCTAAATCCAAATTCTTTATAGACAAGCATTACCATACAAAACATCCAATCCATTAAGATCCCAAGTGCCCCTTAAAGGAACTAAATAATGACAGCATATCCTGAAACAAGAACGATAGTCACTCAAATTCAGACGGTACAGCAAACCACACAAAGATTTAGGCCGTCAGCAAATTATACTTACTTACTAAATTGAATTTCAGGTGCATGGTAATTAAGATACAGGACTTAAGGTGCTCTTCTGATTGCAATTATGAAAAACTTCAAACTGAAATTGTTTCATTAATTCAAATAAATTAAAAAGAAATTAGTTAACGCAAAAAAAAAAAATTCCTTGACACTTAAGGTTAGCCTTGGCTTCCTAAGAACTACTTCCATAATTCAAATCTAATAAAATCGATAACTGTTTTATTTAAAAAAAAACTAAAGAAAAGACGTGCATTTGGCAACTTTAATCCCAAGCAACTTTATTCTGTGCAAGCATATATTTACCTTTTAATGCAACTATCCTTAGATTGCACTTTTAATTTTATTCCAATAAAATGGATTAAAAAAGAAATTACAATAACACAAAACGAGGAGGCAATTTTCTAGAGAATTTGGTAAAGTATTTACCATTCATCCGGTGATAAAATTAACCATCATGGAAAACATATCCTGCTTGGAACTTTAATAACCTTTGGACTTAATTCAAATCATTTAATGAATTATCTTGAGAATAATTACACCCTGGAGGGCTTAACTTTAATATGACGTATATAGATTTTAAAATAAAATATTTTCATTTAGTAAGATTGACATTTAAAAAAAGTAGAGGCAAAATTGTAGACATCTGTAAGTACCTATAGGAGTAGACAATAAATTTGTTCTATTAAGGTGCCTTAGCACTTTCCTAAGATATTGATTGCTTTTTAAGAATCGTTACTTTAGTGTTAGAATGAAAATAAAAATTTATCGAAAAAAACTCCCCTGACTTCCCACCTCCACTACGGATTGGATAAAGTGTTGACCTGAATTTGAACTTTAAAACTTTTGTCCTGGGTGAATCTGAATTTCTACTATGAGCTACTAGAAATATCACCAGAATTGGAGATGAGTTTATTCCAGCCAAATTAAAAAAATGGTTTTAATTCTGACTTCTTTAATAGTTAAATATAGTCTGTAATCTTTGTACTCTGATCAAAACTGAAGAATTTTAAACTTTACCTCCCAAGAATGAGTGATGTGCAACGGTCTAACCAAATGTTTGAAAATTATTTGAAACAAAGATTTTATTAAAATATGGATACATGACTGAAACTCTTTAATTTTTTTCCAGCCTTAAACTTTTACCGTGATGTTGTTATCGTCTGTAATCTGAATTTATTTTTACGATCTGTGTCAAAACTAAAAAACTAAAAAATTGTTTTAATTTGACCGCTTTTGCTAGTTAAATATATTTGCACCTTTACTTCAGTGGATCAAACTAACAATTTTGGCACTTTAGTACCTCTGCAAGAATTTTAGTGATGCAACTGTCTAAATCAAAATGTTTGAAATGATTTTAAAACAGACATGCGATTTGCAGTGGAGCATGCCTAACTTGAACTCTTCTTTAATTTTTTCTGTGCCTTTGAACTTTTAGTTACATGTTAAATATCGTCTGCAATTCAAATTATTTTATTTAACCTGTCAAAATTACTAAAATTATAAAAAATCTGTTTTAATTCATACTATTTTGTTAGTTAAATATGCCTGTAAATTTTAACACTGTGCAATCATAACTGAATAATTTTAAAGAATCTTAAACTCTGACTGATTCAAATGATTTCCTGGATTGGAAGGCCCATTTTTCTGGCTGCATCCTGCTATTTTCATACAGGCCATGCATTTTACTTAGTACTTATAGTTGAACAGTATTATACTAATAAAGTTTTGTATATAGCTACCTAATTCGCTTGGCTTCAAATGTATTTGAAACAATGACGGCCAAGGCCTAAATAATGATGTAAAAAATTAGCCGGAGAGAGAAACTTCTGCAGAATTTTAGTGCCATAAGCCAATGTATCTAACTAAAATGGTTTTGAATTTTTTTAAAAAGAAACTTTGGTCGCATGAAGTGCTGAATTATTCTGTTTATTTGAATTTTAAGGTAATTGTTATGACTGGCACTTAAAATAGTTTCTTGAAATGATGGTTTATTAAAGTATTATTTTAAAATTAGTAAATTTTAAATTATAATTTATATGATTCGGCTAAATTATTTATAGTTCATTTATTGACATTCCCTTCTAGACGGCCGCAAGTTCAAAGCTAATAAATCAGCTGCATTCAAGTGATAGCCGTCCTCAAAGGGTTAATCGTGTATTATTATTAAACTGCACGCAGTTAAAAATAAATCTTTCTGCCGCTTTCCATTTAGAAACTTTTTCTTGCTATTCTGCTTTCTTAGAATTCATACACTTTAGGATTTTTTTCTAATTCCCACTTTTGATACAACCCCTGACTCTTTACTATATTCTGCTAATTAAATTAAGCAAGATCCATTATGGTATTCATCAAACTTTATTTTTCATATACTATATAAAATGCACCAAATTTTATAAACTAGAAATATTTATCCTAAATTGAAGATTTAATTATCTGGAAAAGAGAGAACTGTTATCTCTTTCAGATAAGAAAACCCTCCCGCTACGGGTACATGCGCCAGTCGAATATTCTACCAAAAGAAGCGGTAAAACAGATAGAGGAGGGGAGGATTTTTATACGTAAGAAGAGAAACACTAGGATGCCTAGCCCCTGGTCGCCTCTGTCATTACAATGAGGATACTGTTATTACCAGGCAGAAAAAACTTATGGCCAGAGCTTAATAAATTTGGCTGCCAAGCCGCCAGCAATCTCTCCTCCCCAAATGTTCTTGCCAAAATAATAAAAAATCGAGATTAAAATATTTTCTTCTTTTATTGTGTTTGTAGATAAAATAAGTTCAGATTTAGAAATTTACCACATTTGCACATTCACTCTTTTAAAAATTATTATATCAAAATAATTTAGGCTTTGCCATCTAGAAAAACAAATCATCTTTCCACTTTTTTATAGGGGAAATGAGGGAAACATAGATAATTTTTTTTGGAGAGCTAAAATTATTTTAACAAATGGCAATGATTAGAAACTAATAACTATATTTATACAATTGTTAATCTAATATAGGATTTCAGTCGAGTTTTATTGGCAATGACATAACAAAAATAATTATTACAATTTTTTTTCCTAAAAAAAGCTGATTTGTATTGATATGTCTCATATTTAGGCGTACAATTATACACACGGAAAAGACAATAATGATGTTTTAGAATAGGGACGTTAAATTTATTTTATCAATAAACTTTGTATTCCAAATCAAAATTTATGTTAAATAAAATAACAAGTTTTATTTTAATTGTACCTAATGATTTTGATAGACTGAAAAATGTTAAAATAATGCTTCAGAAATAATTTATCCCAAAAAAGACAAAAAAAAGAATGTGTGTGTGTAAAAAGATTTGGAAGGGAGGGAATGTGTGCCCTTGGAAGCCTATTTTGGAAATTTTAATTAATTAAAAAATTAAGGAAAATTTTCGCGTTCTTCCTGATAATTTGACGGAAAGAGAAAATAAAAAAATTTTCACACCATCTAAATATAAAAAATTTATCTTTTCCAAGGATATTAATTGCTTCCTGATACAATTTTTTTCCAAAATGTTACACCTAAAAAAAAATATTTTAAACTAAATTTCATAATACTTATTTTTTTTAAATGAAATCTAAACTTTTCTAGTTTAAACAAATAATACTGAATTGTGGTTTTCTTAGGTAGTTCATTTATATTTTTTTCCCATTTCTCAAGACAGATTTTGCAAAGTAGTTGTTGTTAAGGCGCATTGATACACAGATGAGATGATGCGTATCAATTTGCCCTGACAATTGTACTAATCTGTCCTGTGACTTTTACTGGAAAAGTCAAGTGGTCATGCAAAATTAACACTGGAAAAACTTAAACGAATACAGAAGGGAAAAGTAATTGTTTTTTCCTACCTTGAGTAGATTCCCAGCAGGAAAATGTAGTCCATGGCAAAATCACACAACACAAAATTAGATTAAATTTATTTAGACGAGAAGATTTGGTACGATCTATTGTAAATTTAACTTGATTGTTATGGCTGAAAAATATACACTGTGATAAGGGTTACAGTGGCATATATATGAGGGGATGTGAACATCTTGAGACATTCCAATCATCAAATTTTATGGACTGTATCAATGTCGCGTACTAATCTGTTCCTGACTTCCCCTATATCTGAATCTCTTTTCTCCTAACTTAACAACGTTTGGAAAAGTGAAAATCACGCGACTTTCGTTTGCTATAGAGAGCTAAGGCAACCCATTAAGCAAATAAATGCGTTTTGAGAGATTTTGCAGAGAGAAAAAAAAAATATATATAGAGAGATAGCACAAATTCGAATTAAACAAAATCTGTACAATTCAAAAAAAGAAAATGAATATCGACATTGGAAAGAATAGATAAATGGAAAAGAAAAGTTTCTTCGATAAAAACTAATTACGTGCAAGATACTAATTTATTATAATTATATATCGTTGAAAAGAACAAAATTGAACCCCACTTATAAATTGAGCATTTTATATATAATTCTGATGTTTAATTCCTTGAAAAGTAATGATTATTGATAAACCTTGGTTCCCTGATTTTATGTCATTTCTGGTTATGACTAATAACATAATCTCCAGAAATTTTTTTTTTAGAAAAATTCTGCTTCTATAAGATATTATGTTTTAAAGCTGATATTTCAAAAGTCGAAACATTTTATGAAGTTTTATTGATAAGTTATCTTGTATGGAAAATATAATGCCATCTAACAAAAAATATCAGTTACAAAAAACCTCAGCTTGATACTCATTGGCCTTTTACTCGTATACAAATTGTAATTTCCCTTCAAATTTAACCCAATGAACTAAGATTAAACCTCTGCTTCGTGTATCTCCATTTATTTCTTTTGTAAGATTAATCTACGATGACACTACTAGTAAAAGCATTCCTTTATTGTATAATTAATAAGTTTCTTTATTAACATTTTTTCCTCTTCATGTTTGAATAAAGATATCCTTATCCACTGCTTTTAATATCATAACTAAGGCTATGAAAAAACAAAAATTGCCCGGCTGACATTCTCGTTAAATATTGCTTTCAAAGCTATGGAATGACTTTTAACATTCCAGCATTATTGAATCTTCATGCCCTTTTAATATCAAATATTCATTAAAAACATATTAACGTCGTTAAAAAGAAATTGCGACACAAACTGTATAATTAGCTATAATTTTAATACTCCACCTAGAATAAGAAAAAAGATGTCAAGCAATTCTAGTAGCATGCGCAATTATCTGCGTCGCAGCAAAAGGGTTGACCTGTTTTATAATAATCTCTATGCAGAGACAAAACCAAGGCTGGTAATCTCTTTGTACACTTGAAATCCATTCCATTCAAAAAAAGTCCATGTCTTCAGCGCCCAAACACTCTATCTAAGAGCGAGCAAATCTAAATAAAAACTTAAAAGCCTCCAGGCCACCTACTCTTAATTAGCCCTATCTACCCTTCTTCAACCTGTAAATTACCTATCTCGAGACAAGGAGTGTGGATTATATTTGAAAAGAACCACTGAAAACCATCTGCAAAAGGACCTCACTCCTAAAAAAAAAGAAACACTTCAGTTCCCTCCCAAACTATTAGAACCGAAACCAGATAACCATCACAGGCTGCCTTTGGAAAGCGGCTGGTACAATTGAGAACCTAGGTCTGTGTCTTCATACCCTATTTTAATGACCATCGGATCATTTATGGATCCAGCCTCCCACTTACTCCCAACTAGCAGGTGCGGCATCTCATTGAAAATCTAATCAATTGATATTGTTGGCTTGGCCAGAGCTTTTTCCTCCACATATGATAGCTGCTGCAGTTTTTTCTTTAATTATTTAGCGCCAGCTCTGTCTTTCGGAATTCAACGGCTTCTAGAGCTTTTAGCTGGTGCTGTGCCTTCCAGATTAAGGTCTGCTTGCTAATGCCATGCCATTAGGGGAACTAATCCTTCTGCAGATTGGGGTTAAAGGTGTTCAATAATGATCTCTACAGCATGCCATTATTATATTGATGAGTTTTTTCTTTTGATGGCGGAGATGAAATG
Source organism: Araneus ventricosus (assembly GCA_013235015.1). Lineage (NCBI taxonomy): Eukaryota > Metazoa > Arthropoda > Arachnida > Araneae > Araneidae > Araneus > Araneus ventricosus. Next base: position 50,711 of record BGPR01005648.1, read on the forward strand.
GAGCTGATTCTTCCCGAACCAAGCCACGCACACAGCTATTATAAACTATTCTCCACCGCAGATAGCAAATGACTACATTATGAGCCAGAGTCTTTACCCATCGATCAGCTGCAGAGTGAAATGGCTTCCTGGATAATGAAACGTAGAAATGAGAATCCAGTAAACAATGGCAACAAACACTCACAATCCAGGAAGGCATCTTAAGAAGATAGCAGCTCTTTTCTTTATGATAGCAAAGTAGTGCATTAAATATAGATAGTGAAAATATATATAGCAGTAAACATATAATAGATACAGTAGCATTATATAGAGTAAATATGGTTATAGTAACTAAATACGGATAGTGCATCTTTTAAACATGGATAGCAGTGATTTTAAAGAGTAGATAGAAAATTAAAATACGGATAGCAGCATTTCCTAAATACGGATTAGTAGTATCGAAATATAGATAGTAGCAATAACATAGTATAGCATTACACTTCCTGCATATGAGTAACTTTATGATTAACAATATTTTAAACTAGTCTAATTCAACAATCTTTCCGCAGCCTTTCTTTTATATTCCCTCCCTCGCAGCATTCGAAATTTGTTTTTTATCCCCTTAAACTCATTTCTCTTTTTATTTCAGTTTTGTTCTTCTATTTAGACGTCTAGGTTTCTGTGAGCAGAGAAAAAGCCTAAAATGCGGTTAGTGCAAGATTTAACTCAGAAATTGTGTAGAATTCTGTTATTTTTTTATATTACTTCAGCTGAAACCTAGTTTAATGTATTAGTTTAATGATTTCTAGTCTTTTTGTTTGTTTTCACTCTAATTGGTAACTTCTTCACCCAAGAGTTTTAGCATTTAATACATTGCATTATAAAATTTTAAAAAATTTAATAATTGTTATGCTTGGCAACTAAGAAACTTTTAGCTTATTGATATTCTTGAATTAGATAAAGATATTGTATATAGTTCCTTGTTTAATTTCATTTACTCTTCTGCATTTTATACTTATTCATATCTGCTAATTGCATCACATCAGTTGAAAAAATAAAGTTTCACGCTTTGTAAGTAGCTATTGTTGTCTAGATTCATTTCATGGATTGTATTAAAATACATCTTCTAAAACATTTTTTTAAAAAGAAATATCACCAATGGTTATATTGAGCATGCTATTTCTTCTGCTTTTATACTGACAAGATATTGCAGTTTTCAAGCAATCGTTATTAGATTCTTGATTTTATCGGTAGCACGCTGAAATGCAGTTCATCCCACGAAAAGTCTTCTTGTTTTATGAGTTCAGAAACAAAAGAAGATTAGATTGATATTCTGCATTAATAAATATTCTTGGCGTTTCTGTGTAAGTATAAACGTCTTCACAATTTTACCAATTTGATCGTTCAAACTGCGGGTGGCGCTTAAGTGGCGCCCAGGTCATGATATATAATTTTCGCCCCCCCCCCCTTCATCACTGCGTCTTAACTTTCTAAATGCATAGACTGAGTATACGTTTTTCCCATTACTGCTTTTGATCTTTAAAATGTACATAAACGCATTAATGTTTTACTATGGGCCAATGGCGGGAAGAAAAGTGATCCGGAAAAAAAATATATAACATATATATATTATCAAGGTCGTGATTAGGTGCGCTTAACAAGCGCAAATATGTGACCAGATATTGAATTATTTTACTCTTCGATCATTAAAATGGCATACACGCATTATAGAATATTGACTCAGGACGTCTCTTAAAATTGGACTACGACTCATCTATACCACTCCTTTTTTCCATGGCGAGGGTCTGCTGAGGGCGTACAACACTACGCGTTTCCTAGGCGCGCAGCTGACTGATTTTGCAAATTAAAATGCATTCTAATTTAATAAAAAAATCGAATATACATCATTTTGAAGTAGTAATCTACGCTGATATGTGCCATATTCGTCATGCACGATAAAGGCAAGTTAGGTAATCTCACTACAAAGCAAAAAGGTAAGAAAAAGTAAAAACTATGCTTTCATTATGCTTCGTTGTAACGACGGTATATACATCATATGTTTGGTGGGACATAAAATAAAAATATCTCGAAAGGGAAGACAAATGCTTAATATAATATATTCAAAATTCTAAGCAATGAAATCATAAAACTTTGCTTAATTCATAATCTATCTTAAAAAAATTGATCTTAATTTTTTATATATATTTTGGACAATTGAATACGGATAGAGACAGAGATAACGGAAGGAAAACACATGTGGATCTGATACATATAAGAAAAAATAGAAAAGGAAGAAAATTGTGAAACAGGGAGGGACTTCCATTGAGAATTTTAAATACCCGAAAATGTCCAAATCCGATACTGACGGAAAATACTAATTAACAGTTATTGAAAATCAAATCGACGAAACTCAAATTATCACCTGTGACATTCCGGCACAAATATTTGTTTGTTTTACACGAACAGTTCAAGGCCCTCAACACAACTTTGCATCAGGACCACTGTTTTGTTCTGCCGGCACCTCAGTCGCTACATCCAATGGTTCCTAAATATAAACATTCGTGAATTCGCGCAAGTAATCAAATTACGTTAACTCTAAGTCTTGTCATTACATTGATGCTTCTAAATAATCACATTTTTAGGTTTATAAAACTAAAAATTAAATTCATTAATTAGCTTTATAATTTGACATAAAATTATTTAGAATATATAAACATCTTTAAAGTATCCTATGCTCCTCTTAGATGAATGAAATCGAGAGCCCTTTCCAAAACAAGAGGGCCTACCTTATTAGATAGCAAAAAAAAGAGAAAAATGCGATCCTTAAGGTGTTAGTAACTGGAGAGAAAATTACTCATTTAATTCAATTAGAAGTGAAAGATCTTAGCAGAATTTAAGAAAATGACAATAAAATGAGTTAACGATATTATTGTAAATACGCAGCATTTCCCCGCAAGAAAAGACGAGATTGCACTAATATACATTTTTTTCTTCGTAGCTTTTATGTCATTTTTTTCGCAGGTTTTTCCCCTTCTTCCTTCCCTTCTTCTAGGAAGAAGATCGACCTTAACTATCGTAGCAAATATATAGATTCACCTCTTTCCTTACTCAATATTCTTTAAAGCTTTAAACTTGTTTGTTTGAACTGGTAAGGTCTTGCACAAGAATTTCCAAATAAAAAAACATCAATTTTTTAATCGTATCTGAGCTTGTTTTGAAAATGGAGGAAGACAAACTCTTCCTATAAACCTGTGAAATTCCTTTTTTTTATTGCCATTGTTGGCTGTATATAAGAATAGTCCCTATAGAAAGATCTTCAAATTTTAATCTATTCAAAATACGACCTTATAAATGTAAGAAAAAAAAGATCTTGCTTAAAATTCTTTGAAATTTCTTTTTTTTTACCTGCTAAGATTAATTCTGTTGCAAAATGTCCCCTTCAAAGTTTTATGACTAAACTAACTATCTGTGAATGTGACCATGTTTAAGAAGTTTATTTAGTTATATCAACGCCCTGTTTTGAAGTGCAACCTGAGGGCTATTTTGGGACGGACTCCTACCTGGTAGAATAAGAATGGATGACGAGGACAGCCTGGTGCCCCTCTTCTCGAAGCTTTCCTGTCGCCACGCTTGGGGCTGGAGGAGGTTTCATCTCCTATCAGACAGATGTGCAGCGGCCCAGTATACACGTGGCGGATCTTCAATGAAACTGTGCTCGGAACCTGGAACCTCCAACCCCAAAGCCGAGACCCATCACTAGGCCACCGCGCCCCTCTCAGGCCAAAGAGGAATTTATAAAGTTTGAAATCTGTTCACTTGATTACCATTATGTGGCCTATACTTTACCTAAAAGCAAAAAAGAAACAAAATATAAAATCACTGCGGCTTTAATTTTCGAAATTGTGAGCTGTTTGAAGTGGAAGAAGAGGAACTATCAGGTTTCTGTGAGACTGAGGCTCAAAGAGCAGTTTCTTTCCGCCCTACAACGTAGTGGTTCTTTCCTCGAAGGCGCAAGCTCCAACTTGTAGTTTGAGAGGGTGCTGTCCGGATCCCCTTCGGTTTGCGAAAGGGATGCAGCAGGAAACCGGCTCCATCGGGACCTGTAGAAACAATGCACACCCATATCTCAATTTGGTCTCTTCCAATGAGGAAAATTAATGAGAAACATGCATAGAAAAAATGTCGGATCGATTCTTCCAAATATTGTTTATCAAAGTTTGGGCTGTTACTAAGGTGAGGCAAACTGAATAATCAGATAAGGCGCGGAATTTAACGCTCTTAATCATAAAAAGAAATTGTGATAAAAAATAATGAACGAAATCGTCGGTTGCCGCGATCCAAAAATAAACATACTAGCGTTCTGTAATAACTTTTATAATAACAATAATAACCATTTTCGACACAAAATCACAATTTTTATTTATATAGGGGGATTATTTGTATACTAGAAAATCACGCGTCATGGTATGACGGGTGCAAATTGCCTCTTCATTCGAGAGATTTCCCGTCAAATTTGACGTGTTTAAATAGATATATATGCGAGATAAATGCTTAACATTGATTGAAAACAAATAAAATAAACATATGACAGGAAATATTTTTTTATTTACATATTTCTTTATTCAAAACACCTCTTGGTACACAACATTCCGTGTGAGGTATTTTTCTTTGTTTAACAATTTTCATTGTGCTTCAGATGTCTAATCAAAACAAAGCATTTCTCTGCTTGTCAAACGATGTCAAAAAAAATTATCAAATTATATCATCACGATTGCAATAAATAATCAGATGCATCATGGCGTCCAAACTATATCACGCGCATGAAATACTACTGATGTAATTTATTAATTTCTATTAAAAAACAGAAATTAATTTGAAATATATGATTAATATAATTTAAAATTTCTCGGGAGCTATTGATCATAGCGAGATAAAATTTATATCAATCGGTAGAAAATTTTATTTCACTATTTAGAGCTATTAAATTTGAAATTAGAACGACAAATACTCTTTTAAATTTAAAATTACTGAAATTTAGGTTCTCTAGCAATGAAATAAAGTTGTTTAACGTCTCGCAGTGCTATGGCGCGAGTTTTATTGTTGGTGACGTCAGAGTGTTACCGAGAGACAGATCTGGGTTATTATATTAGTAATATACAGGGTTTCTAATCGCAGCCTAATAGCTAATTTTTAAACAGACATTTACTTGCTTTAAATGACGTAAAGAATTATTTTTTATGTTGTTTGAGTCAATAAATGTACTGAAAAAATTACGATGTCAAAATTTTAATATAGTAACCCGGTTCTATTAGTCATATTTTATAAAATATTTTTGACACACTAAAATTTTAAGCAAAAAAAAATGACGGGAGGCTGTCTTTTCAAACAGCCGCAGATGTTAAAGGCGTAGGACTACTTTACTCGCGTGACTCTTTTCTCGAAGTTCCTCGTAAGTTTTTAAGTTTTTTTTCTGCAACTTCTGTTGTTACCCTTTATCTCTAAAATAAGACATTAGTTATGAAATTAACATATGTAATTACCGAGATATAGAGAATACCAAGTCTCCCGAACTAAGTTTTGTGTCGTTTTGGCGTGTGAATCAACTTCCTTCCTGAGACCCCAACGTAGTCATAAGTTAAAAAAAGCTCCAATCTTCTGTGACTAAAACTGACCCAGTTATGAAGTTTTGAATATCGCTGTTTTAGACGATTTGGACGCCTAGAGTATATATGGGAGGTAAGTTGGCAATAGTGAAGAGTCGAAATCTCGAATAGGTTCGAAGATTCTGGAATATTACAGAAGGTCGCCAAGCGCGCTAACAGATTCTATATAAGCGGGCGACCGGCAATAGGAGTTACTTCATTCTTATGCGGTTAGTTCTTGTGTTAACGTTTTCTCTGCTTGTCTATCAAGTTGTTTTATCTGTAGCTCTGTTTATTGAGTTAGTGAGCTTTTTGAATAGCTGTGTATCTGCGATCATCTGCATTTTGTTGTTCTGGAATCTTAATGTGTTATTAAGGCATCCAACTGGTTTAAAATCGTCGTTTTTGATGAAATTATCAAAAACATTTTTATGACTTAATTTTGTAGCCTGTTTAATAAGCTTTCTAAAACTGTCTCACGTGAATAACAAATGGAGTTACAGCTGTTTTATTACCGGACTGTAAGCATTATTTTGAGTTACTTGAAAACTTTAAATGCGTTTTCTGAGAAACGATATTTTTGAGGAAAACTGTCGACAGTAACAATGATTTCTCAAAACGTTATTCAAGTATTGTTATGAAATTTTCTGAGATTGTTTTCTATAATATGCTTGATATTTTCCTCTAAAAACTAAGGTCAATTTTAAAATCAAGTAATATTTTTAAGTGTTTAAATATAAACGAAAGGCATTTTTTATGAAAAATTACCAGTTTAGTAGCTATGTTCAGCTATATCTCAAAACTATTTTGAAGTACAAGAAAGATTTTAGAGCATAACACAGATAACTGTCATAAAAATGAACTCCTACAAGGATTCATGTATATTTAGAATATGATTTTTGTCTATGACTGTTAGCGTAAGGCAAATATTTTAGTCATTTTTCTTTAAATTTCTCAGTTTTTAAAAAAATATATTATTTTAAAAGCTTCACTTTACAATATTTTCATAGTTTTAAAACATATGCAGTTGAAAAATAACATTAAAAAATATATATAAGTTATTTTTCAAAAAAATGTCTCCGAACACAGTCGGATACCTTAAGTCAACTGCATTCATAATGAAGAGACAAGCTTCTATTCAAAACTTTTTTGCAAAAAAACAGAGTGTAAATAGGCATGTTAGTGACAGTGCTGAAGTTGACTGTGCCAGTAACAATGTTTCTTCTGGTGTCGCAAACACGAGTACCGTTGATTCAGCCACAGTTGCGGAGGACTTCAACCAAGTAAGAAAAAATATCTATGATATTGGAAACTATTGTCAAAGCAATTCCGTTCGTTCGTTAACAAATGAAGAAAAAATTTCGCTAGTAGAAAATGTTTGGAAACCTCAACCTGTATTAGAATTTCCTCCTACTTTTAGTAGTTCTAGTGCAAACCACACTAGATCTTTTCAAATGAAATGGCTAGAAGAATTCGAGTGGTTAGCTTATTCTGAAGAAAAATCCGGATCTTTCTGTAAATATTGCGTAATATTTTCTCACTCCAAAAATGTAGGAAAAGGAGATCACCAACTACCAGGGGCATTAGTAACACAGGCTTTTAGTAATCTGAAAAAAGCCAAGGAAATGTTTCGTAAACACGAAAATTGCACATATCATAAAAAATCAGTCTTGATTGCTGAAAACACAAAATCCATTGTTGCAAAAAAAAACCCAGAGTATTATTAATCAAGTCAATGCTCAAAGAAGATTGGATATTGAAAAAAACAGAAAAAGACTGATCCCTATAATGCAAACTATAAGATTTTGAGGAAGGCAGCAAATAGCAGTAAGAGGTCATTGTGAGGGTGGACGAATAGGCCTAGAAGAGCCCGAAAAAAATGACGGAAATTTTCGATCACTCCTGAGATACAGAGCTAACAGTGGAGATAATGACCTTAAAGACCAATTAATGAACAGTGGTGGGAGGAACATGTACACAAGTTCTTTTATTCAAAACGAGCTCATTAACACGTTTGGTCATTTAATACAATCTCAAATTGTGAGAAATGTTACAGCACAGAAGAAGAATACTATCGACGAGCTGTTTATGTACCTTACCTTGATGATTTTTGTAATTCACTGAAGGAACGCTTTGAATCTCACAAGGAAACAGTTGCATCCTTAAAACACATCCTTCCAGAATTTTGTACCAAAACAGATTTCTATTCATTGGAAGCTGCTTTCAATTTCTACGAAGATAAAGAGGTCGTGCAAAGTGAGTTTATGTTGTGGAAAGAAAAGTGGAGTCAGGAAAAATATGAAAAACTTCCCAAAACAGCCACTAGTTCTCTAGAAAAATGTGACAAGACTTTCTTCCCCAACATTTATATTCTCGTGAAACTACTAGCAGTTCTGCCCGTTTCTGTTGCAATCGTGGAAAGAAGCTTCTCAAGTTTAAGAAGATTGAAGACTTACTTAGGAAATCCCACATCGGAAATAAGCTTAATGGACTATCATTGCTTTTGATCCATAGAGACATTAAAATAAGAGATGAAGTTCTTGATAAGTTTGCTAGTGTACCAAGAAATCTGGACTTCGTTGTGAAAACTTTACATAAAAAGGCAAACTTTTTTTTTATGTATTCACTTTATGACGCCGTATTTATAGCTCAATAATAATAAACCAACATTCTTTTCCGTTGTATAAAATTTACTTTTGTTGGGACCAGAGCAAAAAAAAAAATCTTCATTAGAAAAAGTTAACACATTAAGTAGTAAAAAAGTAAGGAGAGCGAGGAAAATAATATCAACGCGAATACAATTAAATGCTCAATACGCGCGTGTTATAAAACAACGCGCTATCATATAATAAAACATTAGTTCAGTTCAGTTATAAAAATAAACTGAAAACATAAAGAATAATAATATTAACTAGATTGTTTAGTCCCAACACTTTGTTTAAAACCCCTTGAAAACTAACCTTAACCATGGAATGATAGTTTACTTAAAAAAAACAAAATAAAAAAGCAAGCGCAAATAACTATAAGCTTTGTCATATTGACCCTCCCCCCCCCAAATTATAACCTATATTCGCCACTGCCTGAGGGGTTTATCAAAAAAGACTGCATAAAGAATAGAAAATACCTAATATGTACTGCATTGAGCAGAGTTGAAAAAAGATAGGTGAAAATGAGAAATGATAAAGAAATAGTTCATAATTTGAATTTCTTTTAAAAGTCATCAAAATGCTATTAATGCGTAGATTCTCATCAAATTATATGAAAATGAATATTAGCAACGTACCTAATAGGTGTGTGAGGGGAGGAAGTTTTATGAACTGTAACAGGTAATATCTTGAAAAGGGGCGACTTCAGTGACCATTTATATTTTCTTAAAATATTCGTGTAAAAGTTCAAATATAACGTTAATTAAAAAATATTATCAATAACTTTATACTGAAATTTTAATTAAATTAAATAATTAGAAGAAATTTTACCATGCTGCTTTCCTTTTGTGTTAAAATATAAATAAAAAGCAACTGAGCAAGAAATCTTTTCCTCAAATTTTTTTTACCTCCTAAATCGTGTAATGTTTGTAAAAAAAGTGACAAAAATCTTGGAATGGAAATCAACTTTTTTATGATGAAAATAAAATGGTATTGTGCACAAAATTAGACCAATTCAACTTGTTCTCTCCGGTAATTGCTTTTTTGTTAAAATAAAGAAGTAATCTGCTTTTTGAATAAAGGGGTTGAACTGCTTCTTTCTATTAAAAATATTAACTTTAACTCCTAAATAAGGTTGATTTTGCATTACATTAGATCCGGATATTTTCATTGTACTGTTAATATCAATTCGGATGGCTTACTGTAAATATCATTAAATATTATCGCAATTTATTCCAATGTGACAACGTTCAAGGAGATATTTGTTGCGCACTATGTTACATAATCATAACCAAAAATATCACGAAATGTGCAGTATTATGTTTGAAGAAAATCTTACTACAAATTTGGTTGATATAAAATAATTCTATGATATAATTTCATAAGTTATAAATATAAAATTTGTTGAATAAATGAAATAGAGGTAGAAAATGTTACACCAATTTCTGTTTCATGAGAATGTACGATGCAATAAAACAATGTGCTATCTGCTTAGGAATTTTAAGAAGAGAATTAGGATGGTAAAATTCAAGAAGATGAAAAAACAATGTTTTTCAATTACTTTTTACTTTCTCGTAGTGTACGAAAAGTAAGTATTAAAATCTTGAAAAATTTCAATCTCAAGATTTGGATGGGTCTCTCTCGGTCCGGGAAAATCAATTTTGGATTTTTTTCTGTCTGTTGATCATGGTAAATTCAAAACCGAAAAGAGCTAGATGGGTGAGATTTGGTATGTGTTATTAACAGAAAAATTGTAGATTTCTGTCAAATTTTGGACGAAATTCGTCAAAGAGAAGTCTTTCTATCCATCCATGTGCATGTGAATACAATAATTGAGAAACACAAAGTTGGGTGAGTTTTGGTACATCTTTTTATGACCGGAATTATAAATCTACAATATAGTAAGTATAGTAAAGGGTCGACTGTTTGCCTGTCGGTCTATTTGTGTGCATGTGAAGGTCTTAACTGAAAAACGCAGCAAGCAAGAGGAAGAAATATCAGCATGTGAATTTTGCCATCAAAATTGTAGATATGTATCAAATTTTGCACCCATCCGTCGATGGGAAGAGGTATAAAATTCATATTTGATTCTCTTCATTATATGACGAAGCTAAACACAAAACGCGCCATATTGTGGAAGTACACGAGAATGTCGAGGGGAAAACGCTTCCGTTGGTTATTTAAGCAATATTACAAATTTGATAATGTAAAATTGTGTTTTCTTCTTTTCAAAAATTCGATACTATTTTATTTGAAAATTCGAATTGATTTGTTATGGTTGTTCAAAAATTTTGTTTGTTAGTGTGTGAGTGTCATCTGCAGTTTGAGACAGGAATATTATTTAATAAGTCCTTCACAGGTGGACTTTTTAATCGGTTGTTACTATTAATGCAATTTATGATATTAATATCAAGCTAGTATGCCTCACGAATTTTGGTTCCAAATTGTATAAAAAGTAGTCAGTTTCCAAATGGAGAAGTTATCTTTCTTAGATTCAGAAGAATTAACGAGCTACACTTTGGCAATTATGTAACAAGCTATTAAAATACTTTAATTAAGCGTATGCTTATTATGCTCTTAAAATACTTCGCATTATCTTCTTGACACATGAGCTCCGAACAGCAAAGGTCTTTCATATATCTGATGACTTGTAAACTTTGGCATCTTGAAATGAATTTACACAATTAAATGTTATAATTTATTTTGACAGCTATGAGTTACAGCAATGATTGGCAGAAGAAAACGATCTGATTCATCAATGACTTTTGATTACATCCATCAATTGTTTACTCTCCGATATCATCAGACCACCTCTCTCCGCAATCGTTTCCACTAAATCGTCTTTTACCCTACTTGTTAACAAATTGGTACAACAGCCTTCAAGATGGATTTACGCTGCGCAGATAAACATTGTTGCTGCGGCCACAACTAGCTCTGGGTGCACGGTCGGTTGATTTAAGGTGGCTTTACGAGTGGAATCCCTCGCTATCAGGGGTGACCTATCAACAGAGATGTTTTCAGTAGCTCTGCAAGCTGATGACACACTTGTAGAGGTGATGACAGACGCGTTGATAATCAACTCAATCCTCGTGCGTCCGAAGGTGGATAGCTCCTTAAACGCGAGTTGCTGCTGCGAGGGCTAGTTAATGGAACTGACAGATTTCAGATAAAGCCTTCTCCAAGAAATACATTTGAGGCAAGTATCGTGGCCACAATTGACCTTTCGTGCCCAAATAATCGTCAAATCGTTAATTTGGATAATTGCATGCACCGAGGCATCCTCGATTGTTAAAATATTTAATATACTTTTCTGCATATTGCTTCGCTTTATCTGAAGTGATATTGATAGACACTTTCTGCTAATTTGTTTACGTGAATTTAATCACGTAGCGTGGTCCTCGAGTCATGATAAACTCTTTTTTAATGGAGTTATTGGATGATGAATGAATGGCGTTGCACGCAGTGGAAGGTCTCATTAATTTTCTTAGTTTTCACGGTTCAGCATTACAGAATATGCTTTGAAGAAAAAGATGAAAATGCCTAATCAGTGTCCGAGAGCTCAGTTTAATGTTTATTTTTATACTGTAACGTTTTATTGTTGTATTGATTGTTGGTTTAGAAAATTTTTAACAAATGCCGTGTCTCTTTGACTTGTCAATTATCTCAAAAATGTTAATAAATGATAAAGAAATGCCCATTTCTCTAAGAATTACATTGACAGGAAAAATGACTATCTCATGCAAATAAAATGAAGATAATTTCCCCACAGAGTGAATTATACGAAATATACTGAGACAATAATATAAAGCACATTTTCAGTGCAGAAATTCTATAATCCAGTCAAAGCTTTATATACACTTTTCATGGTAATTCAAGTGAGTATTGAAAATTGATATATTTCAATCGATTTATCCTTACCATATATAATGCTAACTCCAAACCTCATCTTCCGAAAAATTTTACAACTAAAGTGGCCGTCGTTGTATCTGATGATTTAATAAAGGAAAATGAATTTTCATCGTATCCATACTCGAACCTAATACTTAACTTTATATAGTCGTTTAGTCATTTATTCTAGAAGTGATTGGACACAAATTTTGTTTATTATTCGCTTCCTAAGGTCTTGCTAAGATTAACAAATGTCTTTTGTTATTGATAATTATAAAACAATGTAGCTGAACAAAATTTAACTACCCTTAGTTGCTGTTTTAACTTGTTAATAAGTAAGGATCTGATAACACATCATACGTCATATGCATTTCATTTTCAATTACCAGTTTTATGTCTTTAAAGAAAAGATATTAACAGGGCATTTATTGCATTATTTATTATTAAGTGTATGCTAAATTATTTATTAAATAAATGTTACAATTAGTTTGCTAATCATTATCCATGCATATTAGAAGTTAAAAGAGCTTTTCATTTTCACTAAACTCTTTACTTTTAAATCTTAAAAGAATAACCGATGGCGATAATTTTGTTAACTTTTGAACAATTATACGCAAATTGCGCAGACAGTTGAGTTGCTTTCAGAGAAATTTAGAAACAGTACTGATAGAAGTTAACTACCTCGTAAATAATCTAAAAAGAACTCAAAACCGAATTACATTGAGTGATAGAATACATTTCAACTTTAATTTTTAATTTTAATAAATGAAATTAATTTGTTAATTTTTAATAAATGAAATTAATTTGTTAATTTTTAATAAATGAAATGAATTTATTTATATATTTTGTTGAATTAATTCATTACTTATCTTTTTATTTTGAGAAGATTCATGCTTAAACCTAAGTTGATCGGAAGCAAAGGGATATTTTTTTTATTATAAATATATTACGAAGTCTGAGTTTTTCTGCAGTCCATCTATTATATTTAGTAAAATATTTTTGATGCACTAACATTTTAAACAAAAAAGTTACATTCTAATGCGACTAAAAGCGACAGAGTTATGGAGCTTTGAATTTTTTAAATTAAAACCAATCAGCGACCGTGTCGAGCAAACGCTACGCGTTGCTTACAAGACCTTCTTAGAGGTTCTTCTTCTTCTTCCCTTCCCCTCAGGCTACTCCTGTTATCCGATGTTGACTATAGTATGTTAGAAACTTACACTTTTTGTCCACTTATGCGTATTTATGAATATGAAGTGACTTGATTCAATGCAAAAGAAATGAATTTCAAATACCAAATTAAAGTAGTGAATGTCTAAAACATCTCTATTAACATCTCTATAAACATCTCTATTCACAGAAGTAACTTTTTTTTATGAAAGTTCTCGTTTTCATCTTGTTATCAAAATTTTGACTTTAATAGGCTAGAAACTTATAAATCATGTTCAATTACGCATGGTTATAAATACTCAGTCTCTTAATACAATAAAAAAATGGGCCGGAGAAATTTGAAATACTGAAGGAAAGATTTGAACGGTTGAAACAGTTCTATTTATTTGATTTACAACTACAACTTTTACGTTAAGTCCTCGTGATAACCCTCTTATAAGATTTCGTCTATACGCGCACGACTTTAAAAACATATGAAGCCCATTCAGTGAATACTCAGCCTCTTAATACAGTAGTGGTGAATGGGTGTTATAAATGAGGGGAGAAAAATTATAGACAACTAAAAGTATCGGAGAGTATAGGAGTAGACAAAAAATGAAGACATTTAGCCAAAAGAATTAGCTACCTTTCTTGGATACTATCGCTTTTTTATGTCATTTCTAGATTTAGGCAGCTAAAATGAAATAAGAATTTAATTTTTTCCATAAAATATGGGGGAGAGATGTCTCCCCGATTCACCGCCACTGCCTTAATACTGCAACGCAAAAGAAGTGAATCTGAAATACCAAATAAAGGCAGCGAGCGTTTGAAACATCTCTATCGATTTATAGGTATATCATTCATGATCAAGTCTTCATGATTATCCTGTTATCAAATTTCGACTATAACACTCTAGAAGCATAATGAAACATTTATTTATACGTGCTTATGAATATTCAGCCAGCTGATAACAAGACAAAAGAAGTGAATCCGAAATAATAGCTGAAGGCAACGGAGCGCCTGCAACAGCTATATCTATCGGCTTTTTTGTGTCAAAGAACACCTGATGATCGAGGCGACATGGCAGCACGCAAGACCGTGCTCACTGCTGTCACCTGTTCACTT
>BGPR01005648.1:65667-77809 GCA_013235015.1 Araneus ventricosus
TATTACCAACCGTAAGATTCACTTTCCTGGTAGCTTATAAGGTTGCAAAATCAACATCACCCCTCACATAAGAAGATTACTCCAAATACTTCTCTAGCAAGACACACTCTTCCGTAAAATATTGATATTAACCGAGCCCCGTTAACGGATAATATCCGAATAATCCGCAAAGAGCAATACCGTGTTCGGCCCTTTGCCTCAAAGCAAACATTTGCATTGCCTAAAACATAAACGGATCTCATAAAAATCTAGTGCCGTCGCCTCACCCTCTCCCTTGCAATGGAATTTCCTCGAGTCTTCTCCGAAAAGTCCCGAGCAAACACGACCGCCTTAAGCCGAGAGTTGATTTTTAATACGCCTCCATTAGTCTTGTAATTGGAATTTGTTTGCTTTAATTAATGGTGTTTAATGATTAGCTTCGTATGGCTCGATTAATAAGGAAGGAGGAGAGGAATTTTCCGTTAATTGATAGCGTCATTAATGAATTTTCCGCTGCAGAGAAGTGCATGGCTACACGGCTTTGGTGAACGAAAAGTGGGTGGGAGTGTTGAATGAAGTGCTAATTTTGGGTGCGAAGTATGCGATAGTGGAAAAAAAATCGAGGGTTTGGGGGAATTCAAATCGATGAAATTATAGCGATTTTTGAATAGGTTTAAATTTGTGGTGGATGCTGTTAAGCATTTAAAGGCTTTAATCAATTCGTTGAGATTTTTAATTGTTCAGAGAATATAGCGGTGGATTTTCTAATAATACAATGAATATTCCGCGAAAGATAATAATAGCAGAAATAAACTGCTTGTAAATGTTATAAAGAGTTTTCCAAAGAATTGTCGATCGGTGTTCTTCTAGAAAGTTGTATTAAAGGAAGCGAACATCTGCACCAGTTTTCAGTTATAAAGATTGAAATATTAACTGATTTCCAAAGAAAAATCAATTTTTCTAAGCATTTTCTGTGGAAGCTTGGGCAAATTCTATGCAGATTTTTTAAACTGCAAACTAAACTTAGAATTATCAGATTTTTAGATGACAGAAAGAAATGAATTAAAAGTTTCTTCTAAAAGTAAATGATCTGTTCTTTTTGATAAAACAAACAATTCATATGAAATATTTCTACAGAATGAAACAAATGATTGTAAGAACACGATAATAGTTTTCAGTAACGAAATTTTTGTCTTAAAATAACTACGAAGCTGCTTTGTAAAGTGAATAGTTTGTATCACATTACAATTTACATTATTTCTATACATATTACACTTAATTTACATTCTTTCTAAATTCTTTTTTCTATTTTTTTCAGTTCTATAATATTACTTTATGTTATGCTGCGTTCACATGCAGCAGTACTTGATGATTTTAGGATTGTGAATACGTTTCATTCATACATTGTTTCTCTTTTTAAGCTATACTAATTTAAATCATGATCAGCAGAAAAGTATTTTTCAGTTGCATCTAAATATACTTCCAAAAGTAATAATTGCATAAGATATCCCTAAAATATTAAGGCTAAAATTTTAAGGAAAATATTGCTGTCGTATACAATATTGTATGCAATCAAAAAACAATTTATATTTTAATCGTTAATCTCAACATCTCCATCCAATATTTTCTTTTAAATTTTAACTTTACTTTTCGATTATTTTTTTGTATTCAGAAATTTGCTTGAAGATAAATAAAAATCAGGTAAAAAGTCATCTATTGTAAAGGTAGTGAAATTCCTTCTTATTGGCCTCTTACATAATGTGGAATTCTTTCATCCGACGATTTTGTTTAGATTTATATTCTTTGGTTCATAAATAATGGAAAAATTTACGTACACAGATACTGTTTAGCAACGGATTCCATGACTACTACTTTTGGACGATTTTACACCGGAAAGGCATATCAGGCAATTAGTCCATATGAGCTCATTTCCGGAGTTCTTTGTCAGATCACGCTCACAGTAAAATGTGAACATCACCCTTCCATTCTTCACTTTCCCCCTATTTTGAAGAAAATAACTCTGTCCGGCGCTTGCGTAAAAGCGCGAAAGGTTTCCGAATCCGTTGCTAAACAATATTTACTGATACATTACATTCCAACTAAATGCACCTAAGAGATTTCTTGATCAATAACTGATCAGTTTCCAGTGATATTTATTATTTTTTTGTCAAAGAAAATTTCTTATTTTTGCTTGTTCTTTAAAACCTAGAACAGATTTGTTGTAGTTCTGGTGACTGGTCGACATGATCTTTGGTGATACTCGTAACACGATTTTTAAAGACAAAAATACCTATTCGCTTGTTAGTTTCATTATTATTATTATTATTATGTTTATTTATTTAATTATTGTTTGCTCTTTCAATATGCCAACAAAAAAATCTTCATAGATTTTAAGGAATATTGAATAAAAATAGAGAAAAATAATATAAAAAAAACCTAGGTGAAAAAGAAGCAATTTTTCCTTTCAAGCCTTTTTTTAAAAAAAAGAGTGCTAAGACAATTTTTCATTTGCTAGCTTTAATCGAGTTCAAATTTAAATAAATTAATATATGACATGCATTTCGTAATTCCGAGTTACTGACAATTTTATCTTGCTCAATAACTTGTTTCATCAACAGTTTAGTTGCAGATGTGGTAAGAATTAAAATGTGTTGCACTCTAAAAGTGCTTTAGTTAAACAATTTACAATCCTTTGAATTGATAAATGCAACATTTGATTAATTATGTTTATATATTGGTATTTAATAAAGAAACTTGATAGTCTTCTTGAGTTGATTCGTCGCGATATTTTGTTTCATTTTGAAGTAATCTTACGGTAGTGTTGTGGTAGTATTGCTTGTAGTTTACTTAGCATGTATTGTGAGTTTTTAATCATTGCATTTCTCGATTCCAAAGTTTATTGTATATGAAACAGGACAATTTAGGAAAGATCTTTTATAGCTGCCAAATATCAAAGTTTTTTTCTTTTTTATATCAAGATTGATACATTTTTTCCCAGCAATTTCATCTACATAAGGAAATAAAATTCGTCAAGAAAATATTAAAAATTTCTTTAACTTACATTTTGAAAATTAGCTTTAAAACTTTTTTATTGCTTTTCATGTTGCTGCTTATTTTTTATTACATAATTTAAAGCCTTTAAAAAGACTTTCAAGAAGTTCCATTACTATTGTACCTGAAAAGTGTTTGAACCTCACTAAGTTACTGAAAGTTAATAAATTGTTGATTCTCTACAAATGGCAGTATGATATTCAGATAAAAAAAAACTTTATTTCAAATTTAATTTGGTTTGTGAATTTTTCGAGATCTCTTATGGAATGGGGATTTTCATAACATTCAGACTATGTCGATGAAAGAACGGTCCTCCTGAATTCTTAAATATCCATGAATTAAATGTTTTTTGTTTTGCATTTTTGTGAAATAGTAAATTGCAAAAAAAATTATTGTTCCAATTATTTGGTTGGTCAATTAATTAATTTTCTCTTGATTTATATCTTTGATCTCTTATTTGGTAAAATATTTCAAGCACAGCAACAAGAATACGAAACCCTTAATAAAGGTAATTATATTTTCGTTACATGTCTCAAACGCTTCAAAAACACACATCCAAACACTCGCTTCTGAAACATAAATCTTCCCCATATTAACTCCCGCTCATTTTTTTGAGCAAACACACGCGCTGACTTCTGACCCCTCTTTCCCCCTCCCCCCAGAATCTCAGCAGGTGATTTTAACACCCAGCGGTAATGTAACATCACCTTCCAGCACTACCCATAAAATAAAATAGGAACAAAATTATCCGAATTACCCCTGGAAAATTAAAAAAGAATCAAGACGAACGAGAACTCGGAGGCAGGTTGTTTTCTTACAGCAGGTGTAATTTTACATCTGACCCTCAGCAGCGTTTGCTACAGAAGATAATAATTCCCTTCTTAAAAAATATAAAATAGAATAACGAAAACTGACGATTGTGTCCACAATATATTTTTTATGAAGTTTCCTTTGATAGAAAATATTATTGCGAAACTTTGGTTGTTAATCGAAAAACATTATTTGTTTTTTTTCTCCCGAAGTTACCGTTAGAAATGGCAAACGATTTTCATTTAATCGATGAAGATTAATATCGAATGCGGAAACTCTAATGGAACTTTTTAAGCGATTCTGCTTTCTCTTTTTTTATGTTCTGTTACAAGAAAGATTATGTAAGAGTTTCGGAAAATTATATACATAGGTGATCTTGCATTTCAACTAAGTTAACTTTTAAATTTTTTTTGTTCATTTAAGAATTCTACATGGTTTAATTGTAGGGAAATGTTTTTTTAAATTAGATTATTTTGCGTAAGTTACAGGATAAACCTTTTGCATTTAAATTTTAAATAGATTAAGAAACACTATTATAAATTATAAGATCAAAAAAGAGAAATGAATATTTTTTCAGAAAGAAAAAAAATACTGATTTTTTTTTCATTTTGAAAAAATAGTGATTTTATTCATATAAATAGATAAATAAATGAAAAATTTGTTTTCATGTCAACCTTCAGTTCGGTCGTAGCTGAAACATTCGCAGTTTCAATGTCTTTAAAACAGTACTGTCCCTAGAGCAATATTGATTTTGATAGTAATTTTCTGAACAAATTCTGAAGAAATATTATGCAAACATCCGCTTTACGGATTTTGAATAATAAAATAAATAAATAAATAAATAACTAGTTCTTCATATTGTAGAGCATCATAGTATGTTGGAACGGCAGAAATGGAAATATCTTATTATTATTCTTTTGTCTCAAAATTCTCGACTACAAACTGATATTTCCTCACAATACAAAAAATTATGCTCTTTTGAATCGTACCTCTATATTCAGAAAATATTGCTTAACATTTTTGTTAGAAATACAGAAAAATGAACGGTAAATATCTGAGTATGGATACGCATCTATGAAATGTCTGGATTTGTAAAGAATTTTATAGAATAAAATTTTCAGGATTTGAACTTTTTTTTTTTTGCATGGAAGCGAACCGTGCAAATCCCCTTCTCACACATTTTCACAAAAGAGTGGAGGCAGACTCTGGAGCATCTTTTGTTTTTTCAATACGTATTTTGTTTACATCATCACTCAACACGATAAAATATTACGATTTTAAAACGCAAATAATAGTGGGGCATGTTTCGTTTAAAAAATTTGCATTAAACTAGATATATTATATATTTTTAAACCAATATAATATTATTTGATGCAAAATTTCATTTTAGTCAAAACTTTGTTCCTACTTTAAGAAAAACACTAATTTTTTTTTCTTATAACTTTAAATATTTATCAAAATTCGAGCAAAGCTTACTTTTTAAAGAATTGAAGAGAATTAATTGAAGAACTGTTTGTATTTGTATATATCATTCTTTTTCTGTTGCTGTCGCTAAAATATTATCAGAAAAAAGATAATGTTTTGCTCCTCCTGAAAGTATAAAAATACTTTGCTTTAAACACAGCCATATGTTTTGTCTCCGTGGATATCTAAGCAACTGTAAATACTTCCGTTTCCATTTGTTTATTTCTTTCACAATTTAACGGATATTTCTCTTCTGTTTCGTATAATTCATCAGCAACCAAGGCTCTAAACAGGCAAGTCATGCCTCTTATTATCTCTTGCTATTTCGTTCAGAATTTTGTCCTGAAGATAAAATTTTTCGTTATTCCTCTGTTTAACATGAATCTTACAAATGAAATAAAGAAGAAATAATGATGTATTCGCGTCAAAAACTTACCATGATAATTTCACAGAGTGGAAAATAGGGATAATGCAAACTGTTGCCATGAAAACGATGAAAAATAAAAACTGAATAGTTTAATATTTGTTTTTATGTAGTCAAAAGATAGTTTTAAAACATGCACATTGATTGTTAAAATTATTGCTATTTTCATCATATAAGGCAGTATTTTTTGTGTGAATATAAGATTGAAGTCATTACAGAGCGCGTATATTGAATCTGTTTTAGTGTTTCTTTCTTTATAGAGTGTCTTTATTACTTGAAAATTACTTATTGCTTATTTTCTTGTCACTCCACCGGGGGGGCAAAACGAGTGCGTGGATGAGAAGCAGCCGGCTAAGTAAGCGGGTTCTCACTTCTCCTGAGGTACAATAATGCTGGGGTTATGTTACCCCCTGCAGTGAAAGTGAGTACCTCCTTCGGGAGGGTTCAAACCGCGGCCGATGATGGCTACTAGGACTCCGGTCTCAGTAGTCGAGCTATTGCCGCGACTGTCGTTCATAGGTCCCTAGATGCCTAGGTAGGAGAGGGGTAACACGGTTTACGGTTATTTTCTTGTCAAATAGATGATATAATATTTAGCGCAGAGATTGGTAGGCATAGCGTTCATTATTTTAATATTTCAAGATTACGTTTTCGACATTTCCTTCACCCCGAAGAAAAACTAATGTTGATTTGAATAAAATTTTTGAAATTACTCGAATATTCTTGAGATTTCCCCACTCTTGAGCCCTTTTATGTTAAAAAAAATTGCTTGTCACTCAATTTTTCTTTTGCAAATTTTTTTGCCTCTATAAATGCAGTGGAATTTACAAAAAGAAATAAAGAGTTTCCAGTTAGAAAGCAAATTTAGTTTGATAAAATTACTTGAGAATATTTTAGGAAATTTTTTCATCAAGAGGATTATTTTCTACAGTTTTGCTGGATAAAAGTGAAGAATTTGACAGAAACACACAGAGATTTTGGCTACTATAATATTATCCAACACTATTCTACTTAGAGTAGTTTACTATAATTTAAAACACCCTGATATGCACAAAACAGGGAAGGGGGTGGGTTAATAAATGTCGAGAAATGAATAGTTAAAAAAAAGTTTCAGAAGATATTTCTGAGTGCAAGCAATTCATTAAATTTTTTTCGATAACTGCTTTAAAATAAAATTTCCTTTAGTTATCGTTATTTAAAACATTTTTCCGACTTATTTTTAAACTTGGGGTTCTCATTTAACTCTTTCGAACGAAAATAAGATGGTAAAGGTTGTTTTTCGTCCAAGAAACCGATGAGTGTAGAAAAAGCTGCAAAAACTCCGCATTTATTTATATGAAATCATTTCATCTGCAGCAGGACCGCGATGTCTTTGTGGTAAGGTCCCGGCTTCGGAGCCGGTGGGTTGTAGGTTTGAAACTCGATTACACTGAAGATACTGCGTCTATGTGAGTCTGTTGCTCGTTAAGTCATACGTATTATGTCAAACGTCCACCCGCTGATGTGGCGCGGAAGTTTGGAAAAGGGGTGCCAGCTCAGTCGTGCTCTTCATCTGACTGTGGTGCAAAATTACAAAGTTCGTACCAAAATAGCCCCTGTGTTGCTTCAAAACTAAACTAAACTTAATAACATAACTAAACTAAACTTCATCTGCAGCAAAGCTATTGTCTATCTTCATTGCTAGTAAAACTATTTCCTCTATAGTAAAGCTAGCAGCTAGCTTCATTTCTAGTAAAGCTAAGTGATACGTTTTTAGTCAATTTCTTTTAGCCGATAGCACATCAGTGGAGTAGCGAGGTGTGAACAAGGGGGTGATAGATGAAATTGGAGCGAGATTTGGTGAGTGACGCAAAGACATTATTTTTCATTTGGTTTTACTTTTTCAGATCCAAAATTCTACTAATAGGTGCAAGTAGGGAGATGATAACCGATAAGATGATAGTACAAATCAAATAAAGTATTTAATTTTATAGACATAACTTGTAAAAAAGATTATATAAATTTCAAATTCTCTGACAGATTGGTCATACAACCGAGAGGAGGAACAAGACACTTTTCCCTACCCCAGCAACGAATCATTTTTGTTTTATCTCTCTGGTTTGTTGAAATATTTAATAGCAGTTAATTTTCATTGAAAAAAAAAATTGTAATTTTTTCCATGCAATTATTAGCAGATTTAAATCGGATCTCCTACAGTTGCAAAGAGCATTCCTTGATGATCACTAAGACATGTTTTAGACTATGGAGCTGGTCTGGCAGGGAAATATGATTTTTCATTAGAAATTTGTGGTATAGTTCTTCACTCAGCGTTTCAAAGAATTATATTGTCTCCAGCAAATTAAGCCAAATTGATGGGAAACCGGTGCTTTACCCAAAATTAGATATTGAATTTGATAGAATTTGCATGTAACGTTTTATTCCTAGATACAGCACCTGCAAATAATCATTTTCAATTTTTATTATAAAAATTGTTAAATGATTTCATATATGTATAAAATCATGAAATTTGCATAAATGTGTAGGCTTATGACCTTAATCAATAAGTTTTATTTAATTCCATATTTCAAAAAGTTTTAATGAATTTTCTATGAACATATGGAAATTTTTAAAAACTGAGCATCCGTTAAATTTCATTCAGAGTAGAGCAGCCAGATACGTAATTTTATCGAAAGACAGTTTTGAAATTGATAATGTATCAAAAGATACATTATCAATTATTAGGTTGATTATCAGTTTATTTTCAGATAGATCAAAAGAGTTTTATTTTATTCTATATTTCAGAAAATTTTAATCAATTCACTATGAACATATGGTAATTTCAAAAAACTGAGCATCCGTTATATTTCATCCAGAGTAGAGCATTCAGACACCAGATGCATAATTTTATCGAATGACAGTTTTGAAACTGATAATTTATCGAAAGATAACATCCCGTCTCTCAAAATATAACATTGATTAAACACTGCTGTACGCCACTTCCTGTATTACCATCGAGTGTTCCAAAATGTAGTCTAGTAGCCCAGAGAATTGAATTTTGATACTTGCATCTGCTTTTTTGAATAATGCAGAAATACGGATGTCTTAATAGCGAGCGACGCTCAAAATATGGGTTACCTGATCAGCAGGTGGTAAATTTGAATCTTTTCTAAGACGTTCAGCAGGTGTGAGACGACGTCCTGATTTCTCCCTCTTACAATGAAATGAATCGCGTCTTTAACGGCTTTAATTCTCGCTAATGTCCTGAAAGAACCGTTAGCCTAGTTTCTTGCTTTTTTGTTTCTTACCTAGGGTTTTAATTTGCTGTTTTGTGAAAGTTTAAATGATTTCTTCGCTTGATCTGTAGATAATGAAATTTAGTATTGGGAATGGAAGCAAAGGCGGGAATATATCGTTAGGGAACTTTTATGGATATTGTTAATCACTTGCTTTATATATGTATATTGTAGTTTGGAAATATATTAAATAATTATCTTTCGCTTGCGCATTAGCAGTAATGTAAAAAATAAAGATAATTTACGCAACAGCTTATCTTTGTTCATCTCCAATGCATTCATCTACAAAAAGGAAAATGTTAACTTGTTACGCACTTAAATGATCAGTAAAACAATTTATTCTAATAAAATGTACTAAGCAAGAGGGAAAATTAACCTACTTATAAACTTTAAGGGCATGAATTATTCAGACGTGCGGTAATATTACTCAGTTTTGAATATTTCATCATTTGTCCACTCTTTTGTAAAATTTTTGTTTCCGTGATATGTGCATTTGTGTCCAAATCATATCCTGCGTATATTTTATCTAATTTTGAATTACTTTTATTTTACTACTCTTTTTATTTCAAGTCCGTTCGTTAATTATGTTATTGCTATTCTGCTTTAGTATTAGTTTAGTGCGGTAACTTGATGTTTCAATTTTTATTGTTTGGCATTATTGTTATGGTCTTCGATGTTACTTTATAGTATTTTACCGTACTATATTATTTTCTTTCTGAACTCTCATTGCTATTTTGCATTAGTATTATTCAATTGTACTTATATATTGATGATTGGAAATATTCATGTTTCTATGCACAGCGCTATGCAGTGGTATTTATTACACTTATGAAAGTGTCTCCCATTTGATTGTTTGTAAAGTTTTGATATATTCGTATCTCACATTGTTTAATGATGAAACTGCCTGTATAAGGCAAGGAATTTTAAGTTAAGGCAGGTGCTCAAATCAGGAGCATAACACATTTGTTTTTAGCCCGGGGTTTGCTGAGGTGCCGAATAATGTTTCACTGAGCTTATCGTCCTCGTCAGGCTGTTTGAGTTCATTTTCAATTTTATCCTGTTTTTAACATAAAGCTGTCACTTATTTGGAAGAGCTTAGCCAAATAGACTCTTGCGCCATTAAATTACACATTAAATCAAACCGGTGCGCAGGTTAACTCGCAGAGCTAGGATTGAAAATACAGTAAAACCCCGATTTACCGAACTCTGGTTAACCGAAGCCCGGGTTATCCGAAATGAAATCTCAAATCCAAAAAGCACCTACTGCCTTACACGGAAATAATCGCGAAGGAGAGACTTTTTGAAACAATATCCCCACTTTTTTTCTTTTAAGTCCCTCCAAGGAGGTCAGTGATTAATTTTAGAATGCTGAAATTAAAATTAATGGGTATTAACAATATTAATTACGATATTGTTTACCTGTGCATGTCCGGCGCATTGCGCCCGACGGAGGTTTAACTTTAATAAAGAACATGAGTGTAGCCTAAAAAGAGGGTTTTGAATTTGGTTTACACTCAAAACATTTCAGAATTACATACTGTAATTAAATTCAAAATAGTAATAGATATTTAGGGTTTAACCTAAAAAATCGTTATCCGAAACGGTTTACGCCCCCCCCCCTCTTTAGTTCGTTTAACTGGGGTTGTACTGTACTTGCCAAAAATTTTCGGTAAATCGTAAGCTCCTCTATAGATTTGTCTCTGATACTAACCGTAACATAAGCCTTCAGTGGTAACAGAAATATCCATAGTGGAACGCCTTCCACTATTTGGCAAGTTTCATTATAATGGCTCAAAATGATTTATTTCTGTCAACATTTTTAAAACAGGGCTTCCTAAACCTTTCCCACCCGTTACTATATTATATTCGCAAAAATATTCTGTAATTCCATGTATAAACAAGTATTTTGCTCCCCAAGTGTACTAAGTAGGAGAGCAACATAGAGGAATGCATCTTTAATTAATTAATGATAAGCAAAAAGAAAGTTGGTTAAATGCATTTTTTTTTGTAAAATTTTAAAGAAATGTTTATAATTAAGATGGCTTCTTGAGTTATTTTTGTTGCTGATAATCTAAGATCGATAGATGTAAGTTTTATCAGTACTTCTGCAGTGTAAATGTTCATGCGCTTTGGATAGAGGTCCATCATTATTAGCACATCGATATTGCATGATGTTTTCGCCAAGGTGTTCGATATTTTGAATGTTGTACTATTGTGACGATATTGTAGCAAGATTGTAAAATATATTGGTCCATTTGGGACAGTTTAAGATGTTATGCTTTAAATGAAAGATTTTTTAATTGTTATTGTTCCTTTCTGTCTTTCAAGAACAAAAGTAAAAATGAGTTTATTAACAAATCTAAGAAAGATGAATGGTTCAGCACGGTAATATATTTACATGTATCAACGATTACAATGAAATGTAATGCATTCTAAGAAAGTTTAATCACAATGCTTTATAATAAATACATGCAGTCACTGAACCACATGAGTCAGTTGAATTATGTTTAAAGAAAAATCACGGAGACGCATGATTGGGAGTTTTCAATTGTGTCTCGCATCATCTCCAAAAAGTCATTGTTTCTTATGACCTATTTGGAGAAAAAATCAGCTTAAATAGGCCTAACTACACTGTACAACAAATATCATTTTGCAGACTCGAATGTAGGCCTTTTTTTATTTTCCATTATTTCTTCGTAAGATAGGTAAAAAGTATGCTATTAATTTGAGAGAAACGTTTAAATTATTATGAAAATAAAGATCAAATCAAAGAAAATATCTGAGGCTATACTGTCTAAAATTATTTTGTGAGCTAAATTTAACATTTAAAAATCATGACGAAATGTGTCAACATTAATAAGTTAAAACATACAGCCATGGTTTCGACTTATGAACTGGCGAAATTTTAAAGATATTGACCTAACCGTAGAGCTAGATATTAAAGTCCACCTAGTATAAATAGGTCTGCAAAAAAAAAGCTTACTATACACCAAAACTAGAGTCGTGTTTGTAAATACACTGAAACTTCGATCAACCGTCAGTTTCAGTTATCCGTCATCGTCTGAAAAGCAAAAGGTAACGTAGGTTGATAGTTTTACCATACATTTCTTGACATTACTACTCTTGTATTGAAGTCGATAGT
>BGPR01005649.1:0-68658 GCA_013235015.1 Araneus ventricosus
TTATTTGTCTCGACGCCTTAAAAAGATAATGAAATTTACTTTCGAAAATTTGAGCCTTTATGTCTAAATTTATTTTCGAAACGAAGTATAACAAATTATCTTTTTCCTCTTCTAAGCATTAATTCTAATTTAGGGGCTATTTATTGCTTTCAATTCAACGTCTTTTTTAAAATTAAATAACGAGGAAGAATATAATTCTAAGGCTACGTGAAGAAGGCATCACAAAATGGCTGTCACAATTATGTCTTTTTTTGTTGGTGTTGAAGTAGGACATAACGTTGGTTTGGTCTTTGCTATTTTTATCTTCTAAATTAAGGCTACCATTTAGATACGGAAAACGCATTATCTACCAGAATTGTTAATTGCTGGAATCTAGAATGCGTTTTTTGGCATGAGGTATTGGGCAATTTCGAAACGTTTTCATGCTTTGCGAATTTTTTGAACAAGTAAATGGCTACATAATTAGTTATTACTGTGATATTGAATCTTAAAATCAGAGTGCTTAGTATATAGATTAATGATAGAATTTGGACATTTATTTTATTTTTGTTTGTTTGTTTATTTTGTTTAACATATAAAGTTTATTCACTTCGAGAAGCTTTCATGAAAACAGTAAAGATGTTTCTTACTAGCAAAATAATGTACATTAGTCAAAAAATAGTAAATAATATCATGGAATAAACTCGTAACTAAATATCTCGTACAAGTATTTTTCGTCTTTTTTGTTTTTGAAATTTAAGTCCTCTTTTCTGACACTGTCACTAACGAACTTTTAATTTTCCTAATTACTTCGATGATCCTTCTATTTTGTAAAATTCTTGATCTACTTCTTTTCTTTCCAATTTTGAAGAGCAGTAATGTTAAATAGCCAAACGAGATACTCATAAAGCTATAATTATGCTATATCTTTGTATATGAACCACGTTCATTAAAAGTGTTAATTCAAATTGATTTTAAAATTAAATTGGGAACAACATTTAAAGTTGAATTATTTCGCTCATAATTTCTTTTGAAAGAAAGTAGCATTGAACTTCAGTCATAGATCTCACAAAGGTGACCTTCAATTCTTTCTTCTTATCAAGTCTCTAGTGTAGGTTTATCTTACACATTTACCTGAAAATTTAAATGTCATTATAAAGTATTTTTGAACGTAAAATATATTGGTATTTTGGCGCAGTAAACACCAGTAAATTTTATAATTATTTACGTAGATTGGAGCATGACAAAGTTATCTTCCTATCTATTTATTAAGGAGCAGAAAATATAGCCTTTTGGCAGAGATAAAAAATGTCTGCATACAACAGATTGAAAAAAACTTCGGCATTTTATTATGTCTGTTTCCTACGAAGACGGTAATCAAGATACAACATTCAGTGGCGGCTCGTGAGCTCAGAAACGAGGATGGCTTCAAGATAATATTTATCAAGAAAATACGTATTTAAAAAGCTACTTTATCTTCCAGTAGGCCAAGTTTTTTAATTCCAAAACAAGACATGAAATTTCCTACTTTTCAAACAAATTAAATACCAGCATATATGACATTTACTACTAGTTTTAATAACAGAAAGTTAAGTGCATGTTGATGTGACGGTTCTGCTGATGAAGAAAAACCAGAGCTCTTCATACACACTTCCCTCCTCGCCCAATTCTCTCGATAACACTCTTCCAAAAGTGAATATTTTCTTCAAAAGAAATCTAGCCTTCTGTCAAGAGAAAGCAAATAATCAATCAACCAGATGTGTTTCTGTGGACACAACACAAACCGAAACCAAAACCATAAACAACCAAGAAGATTGCCACTTTGTGTGGGAATGAGGAAAAAAGAAAAATAAATTAAAAAGAGTATTTTTTTCCTCGTTCAGTTGGCTCCATGCCAGCCAGAGCTGCTCGCCCGGCAGCCCATAGCCCGTCTAAGTTAAAGAGAGAAAAGGTTGCTTTTTCTCTCCGGATTTTCAGCACATGAACGAATTTTTTTTTTTGGGGGGGGGGGCGGGGGTATTTTGCAGCTCAGACCTGGTTCTCTCTTACTTGTTGATTTATTTTCTGCCTTCTTTTCAATTTATTATTATTATTTTTTTTGCATTTTCGTAAATCATGGAACTCTGCGAGTGAAAAAGTAAGCGAATAAGATTAAAAACGAAAATACAAGTTTAAAAAATTTCAGGGAGCGCTGCAGCCTTAAGGGACGAGCCGCCACTGATAACATTGTTAAGAGTGCTCGTGAGTTAGTATGGAAATTTTTTTTCTAATGTATCACTGATTGGTTTTAAATTTTTATAAGTTGCCTAGTGGCCGAATCTCAGCATAGAGATAAGAAGACCCAGGATTCAGGACCCTGGTTTTGTTGTGTCCATTTAGGTTGGTGCGGTGTGGAATGCTGACTCTGATTTTATCCTTGTTGTCTGACCATGCTTTGCACTTCCAAGGCCCTATCCTTATTGACCGAGCGAAGGGAGGTCCTGTATTAACTCGAACGTTTGGTAGTTCGTCTGTTTGTCTGTAAATTAGTTTGTTGCGCAGTCGCAATCAAACGCGTTTTTCGATCTCGAAATCATTATAAACGACGTATGTGTAAGGATTTTTATTTTTTGATTCCGTTTCAAAATGGTGGCCGTTTTAATGATTCCGTTTCATATAATATTCAGATTTTTTCAATGACGCTAACCAAACGGTTGATGCTATTAAATTTTGAAGAATACCACCACTCTCGGGCGAAAAATGTTCTTCAACTTTATTCCAGTGCATTTTTGGCGTACCACTCATGGTTCACCCGCAAACTAGAGGCAAAGAAATAATGTTATAAAAGTGTTGCTGACCTAGCAAGAGTGTGCGAAAGAATGCCTCCCCGCATCCTCTAACGGCCTCCAGGCTGACAATGACAACATTGGCTAAATCTTTAATCCTTTAGCAGTGTAAAATTCGGCACCGTCTTATTAGATGACCGCTTTCTGTTTTGGGAATATGTTCTCATATTCATTTAACTAAAGCCCTGTTCCCACGGTCAGTAACGCTTGGATATCAAAGGTTTGGAAAGGGGGTCTTCTTAGGGATGGTGGTTATTACGAAAATAACCAGTTTTCGGTTATTCAGTTTTTTTACCTCCGGTTTAACCTGGCGGTTATAACAGCTCAAAATAACCGGTTTTCGTTTTTTTTTAAATAAAAAAACAAACGCCGTTTGCAGACAAATTTTTTTATTAATATTGTTTTTACAGGAAATCAATCCATTTGTCAATATTTATATGTTCATAATGACTCTTTCAGTTATCCGCCAACCAACAGATGCCTCGAGGAAGTTGTCATTGAGTGGCCTAAGATGATGAAATTCAAAGCTTCATAACTTGTTAAATTTTAGTCAAATCGAGCCTATCTTCCGATCCGGTTTTTTACCCGGTTATTGGATTAAAAAATAACCAGTTATAACCGGGACAAAAAAATAACCGGAAAAACCGGTTAACCGAAACAAGAAAAACGGCTTTCGGTTAAAACTGGCTGGGCTTCCCCATCCCAAGGTCTTCGGTAAATGCTCTGACATCAAAGGAAGATAGTCGACGAACGGAGACTTCAGTACAGATCCTACAGGCTGTTGTATGTTGTGTATGCGTCGTGGGAACAGTGCGTCTGTTCGAATTCAGATCGGCAACGACGCAAGTGGATCGCCGAAAAACTGACCGTGGGAACAGGGCTTAAGTTAAATTAAAATGACAGCTTATTCCCAAAACAGAGAGGGGGGGGGGAGTCATCTAATAAGAGGGTGCCGAATTTTCCGGATCGTTCGAGTCGCCCAACAAACCCTCGAGCAACAACGATTCTTTGCGGTCCGAAGACGGTTGATAAGGCGTAACATGGACAAGGATCGCGGAAACACGGACCATGGGCACGGGGCTTTAGACCCCATAGAATATTTGAGTTGTTAATAGATTGCCGGACATTTTTGTGTCGAACAATGACCTCTATGAATGTCTTAATTTTAGATTATAATTTTAAAAATTCCAGAATTCGATGCACGAACCGAGTTCGAGATATACTGGTAAGGGGTTAAACACTGCGATGAAGAGCATGCCTCAGATTTTTTTATTTGACTCGCAGGAATGGCGCTAGAGTTTGCCCGACAGTGGGGCCTGATTTGCCCAATATGGGGGGCACGACCTGCTGTATGGGGAGGACGAATGTAATGAAATTTGGTCGCAAATTTTCGCCAGATTATTATTTATCAACTACGGTTGAATACCCCTTACAAAAATTTTCCCCGACGGGGGCCCTTGCCCCCCGACCCCCCCCCCCCTCTGATGCCCCTCCTGTTGACGCGATGTCTACTATTCACAGAGCTATTATGGAAACCTAGTGCGAATCGATCCGGCACTGTTTCTACTTTAACTTCGAGATTGATTTAGTTTTTTCATAAAAGTGGAATATGCTGGATCTAGCTCACTGTTGTTTCCTCTTGCAATAAATTTAATGCGTATATAAAGGAATTCTCTCAATGTTGTTTCCTCTTGCAATAAATTTAATGCGTATATAAAGGAATTCTCTTCAAATTCGAAATCATCCCTCGAAAAAATTTTATAATTTTTTTTATTGATTTTAAATCGCTGATCCTAAAGAGTTTATTTTCGCATGACGGATTTATGAGAAATTTGTAATCTTAAATATGCCAACATGACCAAAATTAAAGCATGATTGTAACATTTGTCAAGTAGCTCGTGGTGTACTTCAATTTAAAACATTGTTAAACTTTTTCTTCTTCCATTCTAGGTAATCCAAAATTGCGACGAGTTGTTCGACAGGGAAGAACTGTCCGCTGTTCCAGACGTTGGGTGGCCCGACTGTTTTAATTCCGGAGTCTTCGTTTTCAAACCAAGCGAGCAGACCTTCAAAGCTATCCTGGAGTTTGCTTTAAAAAATGGCAGCTTCGATGGTAAGTTGATTTTCTTTCTCTCTCTCTCTTTTACTTTCTCCTATACCAGTGGTCGGCAAACCGCGGCTCTTTAGCCACTTGAGTGCGCCTCTGCCACGATTCGATTCCGACTACCTACGATTATTATAACATCTGGTTTTATGTGATGATAGTAGCTAGTTTAAACCGACTCGTAAAAAGATGATTAAGAATTTGGCTCTCAAAATAAATCTTAATCGTTGTACTGCTCATCTTTGGACATTTTGACTAATGGGTTTCCTGACAACTGTCCTATACGAAGAAAAAAAAGTGCAAAGAGAAAGTTTTGTTCAACAACAAAATTGTAAATTGAACAAAAGTAACCAGAAGAACCAAAGTAGCCCTGGATTTGATGCTGCTAAAAACAAAAATGACACACAAAATTTATAATTATCTCTAGTTTTTATTTTGCAAGTGTCGATTGTGGAGAATTATAATGCAACAAATATAAGAATGGGAGGCATTTTTTTCTTTAAAGAATTTACTTCCTCCACTACACATGAAACTAGGACTAATGAAAAACTTTGTAAGAAGCGTTCAACAAAAAATGCAAAGGTTTCAATTATTTAACATCAAAATTTCCTCTATTAATTCATACAACGTTGAAGGAGGACATCTTTATTGTCCTATAGATTATAGCTCTTTCGAGGACAAACAGTTCTGTGGCGTTCTTCAGGCTCACCAGAAAACAGGGTGGAGTAGTTTTAGACAAGACAAGGAACTGATTGATGAAATGCTCATGTGCCACCAGAAGTTTGAGGTTCCCATGTCTCTGCAGATTCACTTCCTCCATGTCTACCTCGACTTCATCCCAGAGAACTGCGCATGCATCAGTGAAGACCGCGGTGAAAGATTCTGTCCGGACATAGCCGCCATTGAGAAAATGGAGCTCACCTGCGTTAGAATACTTTTAGGACAATCTAGAGAGATTCTCCAGCGATACAATACAAACGATAGGCTAAGAGAAAGCGCCCATCTTGAAATCGCAATAAATGTATTTATCTAATTATTTATTATGTACTTCGGCGCATATAATGATATTTTGTCATAAAGTTTTTCAATAAATACGTCGAAGATTTTTGCACATTTCACCTTGTAACCATGAATTGGTATTTCATGAATTCGATGCCTCACATCTCTTATCTTAAATACTAGAGCTAATGATTTAGAGATATGGTAATATTCTGTTTTCGTATGGTCATATAAATGTATATAACCTCATTTGAATGCATTTACAAAGACTTCATTAAAATTTTTTCAACAGTGAAATCGGCAAAAATTGTTTTGATGACATCTCCCTGCCTCCGAAAAACATATTTTTGTATTTATGTCGTGTGTGTATAAACATGATAACTCAAACATGCAACGAGCTAGACGGTTGAAATTTGGTATGTGTTCTTTACGCCAAAATTATAGATTTACATAATATTTCGATCATCGGGAAGGGATACTATTCCAAAATGTATGCTCGATTCTCTTCACAATACAATGAATCTAAACACAAAATGTGTGATATTAAAAAAGTATACGAGTCGATGGTAGGATACTCTAAATTTTTTCTCTTGTAAACTTATACCAGTTTTCCTCGCTTATGAGAGTTGCTCTTGATTCTAGACCTACTGACACGATTAAATCTGCAATTTTTTCCCTAATGCATTTTGGTCTTGTAAATCGATCTTGTTCTTATTGTCGTATTCATTGCCAAATTGAAAATTAAATTTTTTATGAGTTGGTACAGCTGTAGTCATAACGCTACTCGCAACGGAAATATTCAGGTACATATTACCGTCTCGCCATAAAACACCCGGGCCCAGCAATCTTTGCTGTATGTACTCGGTTACAGTGCTTTCCATTAGTGACAGCCATTAACCATGTCATTTTGCCTTTACCACTAACTGACCAGCAGCCCAAATATATTGACCTGTCATTCCCGAACTAAAGATTACCCACCACCAGCTGTTTCATAACCCAAGTAAAGATAAAATAATGATCCGCTATTTTATTGCTACTTAGTTGATATATAAGTGGCTAGACAGTTCTTGCTATTCGGTTATTTCTCTTTCAATGATCATTTTTTCCAATTGTCACTAATTGCTAGACCTCTGTGGTAGACTCCATAACTTTTTTTCAAAAATCCCTTTATTCATCAGAACAGCTGGTTTTAATTTAATTATGGCTTCCTGCATGTTTAAAGGAATCATCGTGGTAGATTATTTTCTATTTTTCATCATTTTCTCCCCTTCAGACATTATTTTCTATTTATCATCATTTCCCCCTCTTCAGACCAGAGGCGGCCCTAACAAAAACGGGGCTTGGTGCAGAGTTGACTTGCGGGGTCTTGAAAAACATTTCGTATAGTAAAATAATTTATTGCTCTTTTCTATTTATTACATTGCATAATTTGGTATAGTAAGACTAAAGGAATACATGAAAAAGAAGAAAAATAAATTATTTTTATAAAGTTACCATTTCAATTACACAAAAAATCGTTAATAAATCTCTAATATATATATAAAAGGTAATGTTTGTGTGCGTGCGTGTGTGTTTGTCTGCGATGTCCAGACGAATCTATCGCACTTACAGCCATGAAATTTGGCACACAGGTAGTCGTAATGGTGACTGAATGCACCTCGAAGCCGAAATTTTAAATTTTAATCTAGAATTTTTTTTATTTAATGTTTTGTGTTGTTTTGGTTGATTTTTCGCACTAATTTCTCAATAGATTGGTTTCGAATAATTGTACGACAAAAATAGATACACCATCGGAAAGAGCACGCGATTTCCGTTCTAATGAAGTTAGTTTTGAATTTCTAACATAATTTACTGAATGTTGAGAATTTTTTAAAAAATAGTCAGTTTTGCTATCTAAATGTTAGTTTTGTTTTTAAATTTGCTGCATCCGACTTTCTAATAACACTATTATTTTCAATTTTTTTTAGCTTATAACTAGAACGGTTCTGTCGGATTTAAAACAAGAATGGTTAAAATATCTTTTATCGTTTTTTTTAAATTAATTTTTTTCTGGGCCGTTGCGAGTTATTTTTCTCGATCGAGTTCCAAAAGCGGCACTTCTTCGGAACGTTGATGCCAATTTTGATTGGCCGACGCGTAGGATACGTCATGACCTTCACCTGAATGAATTACTTCGATTATTATTTTCGGATTTGATTTATATTTTGCTTGCTGTATAATAATCATTTTCACGTTCCAATTTTGTAATATTGTTTTGGATTAACGTACTCTGTACTGTAGCGTGAAAAAAAAAAATAAGCAGGAAAATCAAAAAATGTGTATCTTTTGTTTTGATTTTGTTTTCAAAACTTTTTCATGTCATTGTGGGCGGTTCTTTTTTTTTTTTCATTTTGTTAAAATCCTGATTCCACGGGCAACGCCGTGCGCGTACTGCTAGTCAAATGATAAAAATAATTGCTTCATAAGTACAATTTGATATGCGACTAACTAGAACAAGCTTATAATATGTGATTTTGTTGTGTTTTCTTGCATGTTTTATAGCAAATTCGTTGATAATGTCATGATTTAATTTTTTGGGTTAGTACGGATTCTATAGATAAAATGGGTAAACAAATCAATCGTTTTTCACTAAGGCTAGATCTCAAATAATTTTCTATTATTTTTAATCTTAATAAATATCTTTTTTGTAGATACGACGTTAATTGGCAAGGTTAATATAATTTTAGAACAGAAGCAAATTTTGGATACAATTCAAATAAATTGTTTTTAAATAAATATTGTGTCCCGGAAGGCAAAACTTGACGGCAAATTTTGATGTCGTTAAATAAATCGATGCAGTTCATTTTCGTTGTGCAAAATCTGTCGGCTGCGCGGGGGCCTTGTGCGCTCGCACCGTTCGAAACCCCCTCGGGCCGGCCTTGCTTCAGACAAAGTGTTCTTTGAGAAAGGCATGTTTTCTTTGAAGGAATATTTTCGTTTTCTATATAAATTGTGAAGAATGGTTTGGTTTTCGTAAATAGCGTTATTTTTTAATCGAAAAAAAGCCAGACAACTTGAATGTATACGAAATAATGCTATTGATAGATAATCTTCAATATGGAAAATTTGTTTCGTAGATCTGTTTTTCTTCGATTTTTGCATAGCAGCATCTGAAATCATGCTTATAATTACTTCATTTCTTTGTGTAATCTATTTCTTTAAATCACACATTGGCATGTTTATTAAATTTTCGAAATATAATTCTAAACTACTACAAATAAAGAAGCGTTTTGATTTTGATTGAATTTTTTTGCTCCATTTAAGGTGGTGACCAAGGCGTCCTGAATATGTTTTTCAATGACTGGCGAACGTCCGACATATCTAAGCATCTATCTTTCGTCTACAATATGAACGCTAATGTCAGCTATACATATCTACCAGCTTATAAACAGTAAGTATGATTATAGAAATCTATCTATAGAAAATATGAAGTGAAATTTGACAAAAGAATCTTTGCTGTGTGTCATAAAATTAAGACAATGAGTCATTGATTCGAGTAGATAATGAATAAAAATATATAGATTGATTTTATCAGCTATTCAATAGCGGTATCGATCAAAAGGCATTATTGACTCCTGCATTAGAGGGGGGGAGCTGTGCGGAAGGGGTCTGGACTCTGGAACTGAAGGATCCCGGATTTGAAATATAATCCCACCAAAAGCGCTCGTCTGTCGCTGGTTAACCACTTAACTGGTTTGCCCGTACGCGCATCGAAGTATCGCAATTTTAAACTTAAAAACTCAGTCATTCAGAGACGTTATAATCGATACAAAAATTACGTGGAATCCATAAACATCTCAACTATCCTTTAGCTTCTTAATTGAGTTGAAATGACAACGCATTCACACAATAGATGTCGTCTAATTAGGTTGTTGAGAAAAGAAACCAGTTAAGGGGTTGAATCCATTAGAGTTAGCCCTCGCTGGTGTGGTGTAGAAGTTTGAAGAGTGTACACCGGCCGAGTGATGTCCTCTTCGTCTGGACTTGGTTCGAAATTACAAGATCTTTCGTACCCTCGTGCAACTTCAAAACATGGGATTGATTAAACTGAACTAAACCGTTAATTAAACTGATTAAATTGACTATTATGGTCGTTTTGGTGCTTAGAGTATCGCACTCTTTAAAGTAATTTTAAGCTCGTTTGAATTCACTTATTTCTAGAAATGCATTTTATTCCTTTGTTAACCCTTTTTATCCCGAATTACTTTATCAGCAACTTTTTAATTTTATTTTTGTGTCATTAGATAAGTATGGTGTAGAATAACCCCAGGATGGGGGGGGGGATTTTTGTAATTAATTGAAACAACTTAGTTTAATAATTTTTAAAAATTAATTTTTGCCTTCAGCTGCTCTCTACTGCTTGCTATTGGAACTACCTTCTTCGTGTTCCTGTGAATACCGTCAGGAAAGACAGTCATACTGCGAAAATATAGGCATGTTTAAAGCGGTACTTTTAACCCTTTCGCTACGGCGGTTCGCTCCCCTTTAACGCCGCCACTGAACCGGATCCCGCGCCAAAAGTGTGCACACTACGCGTGGACAGTCTTTGTCGCTTGGGTTTGTCTTACGCCTGCACAACATCTTGGCATGCTCTTGGAAGGAAAGAGACTTTCTTTAAAACAATATATTCATAATTTCTACATAAACAATAATAATTATAATTAAAGCATAATTAATATATAATATAAAGATTAATTAATGTTCGAATGAATGCTGCCGGCTTTAGGAGCGAAAGGGTTAAATATTATCGGGTTATAAAATGGTTAAATACTGTCGGGTTATAAAAGGGTTAAATATTGTCGGGTTATAAAAGGGTTCAATACTGTCGGGTTATAAAAGGGTTAAACATTGGGGTATGGAGGTTTGTCGAGACGTTGTTCCGCCCTCTAACTTATCAACCGAGACTCCATACTTGAAATTAATACTTTTCTAACTGTTCAGTAGTTAATGTATCTCAACTGATATAACACATTTTAATTTTATATGAAGTTAGATAGAGCAGAACACATCGTTAATGAAGTTGTTAAATATGACCCTGATGAGGTCTATCTCTAGATAGTCTGAATAAGTGATATTCCCGATATCAGAGCTTAGTTTTTCAACAATAGTGGACAATCGACTTATGTGTTTGTTGTTTAATTATTCCGTATAATAAGAATTCGGATATTCGAAGTTCCACTGGAATGAAATCTCATTGTAACTAATGCAAATAATCGGCGATTTCATTGTATAAAACATAATATCAGGATATCGGGAATATAAAAATATGAGACTGTTCCAATTATTCTTCACTGTTATATAGCATTTGATTTTATTAATAATAGCTACTCATGCTGCTGTATCATAAATTTGAAATCTTGCACCCTTTCTGTTCAGGTTCGGCAAAGATGTCAAAATCGTTCACTTCCTCGGAGCTATCAAACCCTGGATGGAATCTTACAACAGTGCAACCGGTCGCGTGCAGCAGGGCAGTCCACACTCCTTAGAACACCTGCAGATGTGGTGGGACATATTCATGACATACGTACAGCCAAACCTGTCAGAAGAATGCGTAAGTATATTAGCAATGCATCTACTGCTTTCGTAAAAACTACGTAAAGCGATATAGAAGAAAGATGTCATCTTTCAAACGTAGATTCAAATTTTTTGTTAAATGACTAGTCGACTTGATGACAGTCGAAATGAATAGCCGACTTGATCTAAGAGCAGGTGTGACACCGTTCCTGTATTAATGAATGTCACACAAAGTTTCGTGTAGGAATTGATTCACCGAAGATATTCATTCACTTAAAAGTTTCAAGTCGACATTTTCCGCTATTTCTATTTTATCATAAAAAACAATTATTTAACCTTAAGTCCTTTGGAAACAATGCCTGCCTAGGACATCGAATTGCACAATTTTTGTTACTTAAATCTGTAATTCAATCAATGTAGAAATTTATTTCTAAAAGACATAAATAAATTGGATACGCTTTGTGCACTTTACATTCTTATATGGATTGAAATAGCGATAAATATCCCAAATATGATGTATAATCTAATTAAGAGGTAGAACAGATTCGAACGTCAAGCGGTTAAGTACAATTTTCATTTTGCATTTTTTATTTCATAAAATTAGGAGTTTAATTCTTTGTAGCAACGGAAGATATATTTTTTAATCTTGGTTTTTTTAAGTGTAGAATGTATTAAGAAAAGATTTCCTCTGAAAAATATTTTTGCATGAGTTTGTGCTTACTTATGGGGTATAAATATATGCTAAACAACATTGACGGATTTTGACAGTATAAGGCCATAGGCGCAAAATTATTTTGAAGTCCTTTCCCCTACCTAACATTGTAAAATTGTCTTCTTAGCACTGCGATGTACATCGAATAGATTTTGAGGCCCCGCAAGGCCTCGAGGCGAGCGCATCTAGTGCTTGTGCGAAAAACCGCCACTGGCTAAACAACGGATTTTATTAGCCATCATGTTTTTACTAGTATTTCTAATATACGGCGCTGTATGAAATAAGTAATATACGATAAAAACATACAGTCGGACCTCTATTTAACGAAGTCGCTAAATCCCGAAAAAAGTTCGTTATATGGAAAATTCGTTAAATAGAGATTCACCTTCTAAAATACTTTAAACTACACAAAACAGGTTTTAAATTCGTAAATAATAAATATTATTAATAAAGTAATTAATCTCACCTTTATTTTGTAAATTAATATCTATTTGTTTTATATATTTTACCCATCAAAAAGAAATCTGCAAGGAAAACAAGAATAAAACGAAACATTGTCCGGGAATACACTGTATTTTCAACTTTAAAAAATAATTTTATATTAAAATTAATGAATTTTAGCATTTCATCGTACGAAGGTTTGTTGATTTCTGCATCATGGTCATTTCCATCTTCATCATCTTCGTCTTCATCGCAATTCATTGCTGTATTGTTTTTATTTTTCACACTGACCACTTCAAAACTGCCTCATCCACATCTTCATAGACACATGCTTTTAAACGTTTTGAACAAGAATCCGATGAATCATAATTTTGTATCTTATCACGATTTTTTTATTATGATTGTAAGCTGTTTGGAAGAATACCAAATTTTAAAGCAATATCCTTTTTTTTCACGCCTTTATCCACCTCATGAAGAATTAAATTTTTTTTCTCTGATGCTCAAGCACTTTCGCTTTGACATTTTCCAACTTCAAGGTCATTGATCACCATAAAATGTGTTAAAAGAAAGAATAAGTTTGAAATGTTTAGAAATATTTTGAGAAATAGGGAGAGAAAAAAATATTGGTTCACAAGAAAAAGTTCGTTAAATAGAGAACGCACTTCGCTATTTGGAGGTTATTTTACGAAGAAATTCGCAAAATATTCTTGTTTCCAAGAAAAAGTTTGCAAAATAGAGAAATTCGCAAAATAGAGGTTCGTTCAATAGAGGTCCGACTGTATCATATGAGACCACGATAACGAAAAGCGGTGGTAATATAAGGTGATTTTTACTGAGAGAAAGGTTCTTGAATCTTGCGAAAAATCTATTAAATAACAACCGCCTAATTTTAAATTTTCGGTGGCATTCAAATTCTGATATGCGAAATAAAGATGATTTTGGCAGATCCAGTCTTTTCCTTTGTTTTATCATAAAAATTACATTAAGTGCGAAAAATGTAAATATAATAGGTTATTATAACATGGTAGGAGATTATTTACTATCCAAAATAGGAGCCACTGTGGCCTAGTGGCAAAGTCTCGACTTCAGGACTGAAAGGTTGCAGGTTCAAAACCAGATTCCAGCAAAGATTCGCAATGTATGTGGGCACATTAAATTTATTGGGAGGCAAACGGCCTCCCTCTGGTGTGGCTTTGAAGTTTTGATGGGAAGGCGCCGGCTCAGCTGTTGTCGTTGTTATCTGACCACGGTTCAAAATTACCAGGTCCATCCTAAAATAGCACCGGCGTAGCTTTAAAACGGGATGTTAATCTAATTTAAACTTTCTGTCCAACACACTTTGTAATATTTCAAGTTATCCCAGATTTCCGTAGCCCTTCTTCTTATCAGTGAAAAAGGTTAGATTTAGGAAATAGAAAAGTCTAAAGTGAAAGTTGTGTGTATATATGTGCGTGCGTGCGTGCGTGCTAAAATAATAAAGTAAAAATAGCAGAAATAAATATTTTTCATTTATAAATTAAAAATCAATACCATTTTTAATAATCATCGCTAAGCATTCATATTTTCAGTACTAAATTTTTTCACAACTAAAGAACCTTAAATTATAATTTTTCTTTCTTGACTTTTTTTTCGAGACTCGCTATAATACATGTTGCTTCTCACCTTTGTCCTAGCCGACTTCAGTTATCTATATGCGAGCGAAGCAGTAATTCATTCAGCGTCGCAGTCTAAGATTACGTTTCGTCAGAAGTCTTAGACATCATTGGAAGAATCTAGCAGTCTTTGCATTTGTGTAAAGTAAAAATTCTCTGAAAAACCAAGATTAAATTTCACAAATTTCCATCGAAAACATATTCACCAACGCACGCTCTCGTATTATTTCTCGCACTTGACACTTCTTGCAGTAGAATGACGCAATCCTGAGTTGACCAGATTTGAAAATATCACTCTTGGATGTCTGCACATTTTCGCGTAAACCACCAGCTGTTGCGTCGTACATTGCGTATCTAAAACATTCCTTCATAAATAAATAAACCACTACACGCTTGAAAGTTGCTTCATTTGCTTTTTTGTATTTACCAAGCGAAAGAAAGACATCACATTCTTCCTAACAGTATTTATTTCGAAGTTTTGTTGCTAGTATAACTATTTTTAACTTTAGTTTTATTAAATTGCTAATAAACTGGGCCCACCAACATCAGATGTACAAGATATTAGAATATATGAAGTGTCTTTGCGGAGTTTTTATACACAAATTCCGTCTATTATTGTTTCGCTGATTTCTTTTATTTATAAATTTTATCGGATGAACTTAAGTCGAATTTCATCATCCCAAGCTAAGTGTTTTCATTTTACAAAATTATCAAATTAAAAATAGCTCAAATGATGAGAAAAGTGGCTAATTTGTATTTAAGATTTGTTAAACAGAAATGCCAGACACAGCTGCGCCAACACTTTCCTTTTTAACCAAATTAGATTAACAGCTTTATCTATTAATTAACAATAATAAATTTAGTATTTCATGGTTCCTTAATCAATCATCTGTGTCTTTAATTGATGGTGTTTAGGTGCTACTTAATATACTGTTGTATGTTATGGGTTTCAAGAAGCATTTTTTTTTTCATACTCTTGTGATAGAATAAAGAAAATCGCATCAAAGAGAGTGCATGATTATTTAATCAATGATGCAAAAAATGATGATTAAAAAAAAGCAGAAGAAGAAATGCATTTAAGCTCCGTAATCCGCAAATATTTTTATTCGTTGCTCATTGTGCAATAAAGGCATAGCGTTAACTTGTCTTTGAAACAGAAGTTCGAAGAGCAAAGAAGCGGCAACTGATATTTATTTTCCGTTCTTTATTTTTTAAGGGTGTGAAAATTTTAACACAAATTTAATTTCACTTTTAAATTTTCATAAAGAATTACGTGACCGAACTTCTTTAGCAGTGTATCATATCTTAACCAGTTTCCTTAATTCTTTTTATCTGTCTGCAAAAACTATTCACAATAAAACTGCGATTTCATTAAAATTTACGAATGCTCAGAAAAGAAGACCTTGATTGTGAAATCTGGGATTTCTCGAGCCAAGTCGATTCAAATATATCTCTAACATCAGGCCATTAACACATTGTGTGCGGGATACGAATTAGATGCTAGCTCAGATAAAAAAATAAACGTAACTGTGCTTACTCTAGACAATTTATATACCATAAAAGAACCAGTAGGAGTTTTCTCTCCTAAACTTTCTCGTATACGCCTAACACATTTAGAGAAAAAAAAATAAGCTAAAAGGCAGTAAAACGAACAAGAACCTCAAACGCAATGGAGAAAAAAATAAGCGAAACGTCATACCACGATTTCCGAAGGTCGTCCAACGCGGAAGTGGAATTAGAAGCCGGCGTGATTACCAATAGGGTGTAAGATAAAGAAAACGCAATTTGCAATTTGAACGCCTTTTTTTCAACCGATTGACACAAAAATTGGACACAAATCTACCATTAAGGTAAGAACGCCACTTACTAAATTTCATTTATCAAAGTAATTTTTTAATGAAGTTATTGCGTTCAAAAATATGCGATTATACAGACAGACAGTCAACCCTTTGACGGATTTGGTTCAAAATTTGATATAAACTTACATTCCTGATGGTAAAAATGTGTACCAAATTTTATCCACCTAGCTATTTAAGTTATGTGAGTTATCGCGTTCACATTAACACGGCCATACAGACAGACAGATTTCCCGTGGACGGATTTTGTCCAAAATTGAATAGAAACCTATAAATTATGTGTAATGACCACATACTAAATTTCACCCCTGTAGCTTTAATAGTGTTCGAGTTATCGTGTTCACAGACAGACATGATTCCAAAATTGTATTTTTCGGACTCAGGGAGGTCTAAAACGTGGAGATTCGTCAAAATCTTGAGTTCGAATATTTTGACGATTACAAAACTTTCTCTTTGTATGCTTCGTATACGAGAAAGTAAAAAGTGAACGTATTCTGCAACATATCTAATAACATGTCCAAATAACACAGACATCTATTAACCCTCCGACTCCTAAGCCGGCCGTAACCGGCCATACAACTTCTATACTAGTGGGGCGGATTTCGGCCGGTTGCTGTTTTGAATGGGGGGAGAAGGTAGTTGGAGAAGTGGTCATTAAGGGACCCCTTTGGGTAGAGATAGGAGATGAAAGGCCTGCCATTCACATCCCCACCACCCAGGAGAAAAGATGAAACGGGACACCGATTCATCCATTTCATCGATCAATTAGTAAACAGACCTCCGTATACAACTGTATTCAGATTTTGAGAAATCTTAGTAGTCAGAGGGTTAATATGTAAAATAGTACGCAAATCAAATTCTTGAATTAAAATTTTGATGTTGGGTAATTCGAGAAAAACTATCTTTATGTTTCCCGCTTCCAAATTGTTAATAACATAAATAAAAGAAACATTTTTTAAACGCACTTTTATGTGTACTAAAAATTATTTTTTTTTTATTTTAATCAATTTCTAATTTTTCGTTTGAAATTCCATAATATTCATAATAAATTAATTGTTATGAATATTATGGAATTTGTAATTAATTTTTTCTCAAATCCACTACCAGGTGATGCCACGTGCATGGAATCAAAAAGGTATTAATCGATTCACTAAGTAACTAAGTTTGTAAGTTCTAAAAATTATCAAAATAATGTATTTTCATCGATAACACTCACGTGTACAGTCGTCAACGAAATAAATGGGACACCTCTGTAATTCTGGCATATATTATCGCATCTTCACAAAACTAATGCCAATGATAATGGCTCAAGA
Source organism: Araneus ventricosus (assembly GCA_013235015.1). Taxonomy (NCBI): domain Eukaryota; kingdom Metazoa; phylum Arthropoda; class Arachnida; order Araneae; family Araneidae; genus Araneus; species Araneus ventricosus. The sequence continues at coordinate 17,435 of BGPR01005649.1, forward strand.
GGACAGATTTATTCAGATAAAAAAAACTGATTAACCGAGTTAATTAACAGCCATCTCGAAATTTTCCCATTACGCCCTTTTTTTTTTTTCCTTTTTTTTCGCTGAATCGATTCCCTGTCATGAAATTAGCCTCCCCATAAATTTTTATACAGTTGTGATGACAATTTCGAGAGTCATAGGGTTTTGAAAAATGGCGTTTCCCATGTTAAATGAATTTTAGGAACTTTTGACGATATCTCGGAAAGCATTATTTCTCAACTTTTTTCACTCACTAAAAGAACACTAATTTTTTACATTTAGTCATGAAAAAAATGCATTAATAAAAAAATAAATATTTTTTAAATTTTTTTTTAATATGACTGTGAAAAAAAAGTGAATTGTAACATAGTAAAATTTTTACATGAGAGCAAAGCTGAGACGTTATAATGCCGTTATCCAAACAATCAAGTGCATATATATAATAGTTTCCGAAATATTTACAAAAAACTGCAAATTCTCACTGTGGACATGCAACGCCCACTTTTTGAGGGACTGTATATTATATTAGTTTGCATTTATCTGTCTACTTTTCATGAAGATCGTGTTTCATGACGGGGAGTCGATTCCAGCGAAAAAATTTGATAGGCGTAATGGTAAAATTCCGAGGTAGCTGTGTAATTAACTCAGTTAATCAGTTTTTTTTTATCTGAATAAACCTGTCATCTTGAGCCAATAACATCGACACTAGTTTTGTGAAGATGCGATAATATATACCAGAATAACAGAGGTGTCCCATTCATTTCGTTGACGACTGTACACTATTTCAAAACGCAAGCACAACCAGGAAGTAAGTGGAAAGCCCGTTACAAAATTCAGTGGCGTAGCGACCCTGGGGCAAGGGAGGTAAGGTATACATGCCGCGGGCGCCAATTTTAGGGGGCGCCATGGAGGCAAAGCACTAATGCGTTATGTCAGTTTTAAAAGTCAAATACAATGAAGAGGCGAAAAAATAACTTGCCCCTGGCGCCATTTACCCTTGCTAAATCTCTGATGATGAGTGGGGGCGAAATAATCATATTATGACCCGGGTGACACTTACCTTTGCTGAACCATTGACAAAATTCCAGCTTTACAAACATGTAACAAGTCAAGCTAAATTTTATTTACAACCCGCTCCGGCCCAGCCTACCCAGGAGGGTGTAAAGCCTTCCACAGGACGGAGGGGAAACATAAAACAAAAGAAATGAACTACATTAAAAAAAAGAGTTTACAAAGAACCCCAAGGGGTGAGCAGAAACATTTATAAATCACCACTGACAACAGTGCACCCAAAAAGAAGTTAATGAGCAAAAACACAAGGCACAAAAAGATAAAAAGCAAAAACGTAAAACACAAAAAGCTTAACATTAAAAACACAAAACACAAAAAGATTAAGAGCAAAAAATACAACACAAAAAGATTAAGAGCAAAATTTAAAGTGTGGAAAAAACTTATTTTATTGTTTATAATTTTTAATATATTTAAAACTTCCGTCATTTTTCTATTACAGAAGGGGATTGCCGGTGAATTGTCCAAATTGCAATTAGGTTCTTCTGCTTCATCTGGAAGTGCTGAGAGTTCAGAATCCCGAAGGTTCGCTTGGGAACGTGGACACGTGGATTACCTTGGAGAAGATGCTTTCTCCAACATTGAGAAGAAACTGCAATCGTCCATAAACGATGAAAAGAAGAAGTAGCCTCTTAAATAAAGTTTAAAATGTTCTGCTCTTTTTGTAATGACGGGGCCTATGTTCATCCCTGCTGTCTCTCGTAATTAAAGTATTTAAATGTCATGTTTTCAGTCGGAAACAAGTATTGAAGAGCAAAACTGCTCTCGGTACATGCTTTTTTTTTGTCTCTTTTAACTTCGTATGGGAGCAGTATCTTTTTAAGGAAAAAATAACTAATTAGACTGTTCGAGGCTGATCATTTTATTAGTTATACCATTTTATTAGCAATATTTTAATTTAAAACTGGTTAGTTTAAAAACATCTTATTCATATTATTTGAATTATAAAGCTTTCCTTAAAATTTATCCAAAAGATTTTCGATTTTATATTGCAGAAACTCCGTGGTTCGGTGAAATTGCTTATTTTGTATTAGGAGCAAGAAGTTATTATTATTAAGTAAATTATTTTTCAAGAGAAAAATGAAATATAAAAACCCTATCAAAGCAAAAATTGTCGTCGCTTCAGCTGGCTTGATTTTCTTTTTTTATGATCATGGAAAGAAATGCTTTGATGCAACTGGTTTTAAAGTGTATAAAGCATTTAAATTGGAGAATAATTCAATAAATTTATCTTAATGTGAAGTATCTCATTATTATACATTAATGATTGATAAAATTTAAATTGGAAGTTCCATGACATTTTTCTGATATCGTTCGGTTAGATAGAAATTTCAGCATTCGGATATTTATTTTTTTTAAATGTCATTTCACCCTTTTTTCCATTTATTATTTTGTTTTAAAACTATTTAGAAACACACTGGATTCTTTCAACAACTCAGCTATTTGCAATTTGTGCCAAAAATTTATTTATTATGAACTAACGTTTAATTATTTTGTTTTTGGTTTTAATCTACTATTTTTGTTATCATTTTAGTTTTATGTTGACTATTTTTGTTAAAAACTATTATTTAAATTAATGGTGCTCAATATATGAATCTTATTTTTAGATTATATAGCATATGTATCGTGATTTTATTAAACCGCTGATTGCAACTCGACATGGTTTTAATTTCATTGCAATTAATGCATATCGCAAAGGATTTTTACCAAAATAAAAATTGTGCCAAAAATTGTATGAGCCAACTATAATTTTTATTTCCTGAAAAAAAAGTGTATATGTTACGAGATAATATTAATAAGTTGGTCGTGTGCTCTAACATTTGTGCTTTCTTAAGTCTTTGTTGAAAAGTGATGAAAATCATTCGGGTACATTTTTAACAGAAATCATTTTGCATGCGCTTGTTTATAGAGGGTGATAAAATGCCTTCTGTACTAATTTTGTAGTCCAGCAGTTTAACTTCGAATGTATTTGATTTACTACACTTGTGAAAATAAAACTTCATTTTATAGTTTTTTACGTATTTATTTTCAATTAAATATACACACTTGTACGACAATTATTTTATAAAAATTTTTTGATAAAATTGAGTATATCGTATTCTTTCAATTCCATCAATTTGAATTCGACTTCGGAACAATGGATACAGATTTTTATTTTCCCTGCCAACCCTAAGGGCTTGACACTAATCGACGGGAAGAAAAATTTCAAGATTACATCTGGGGCGGAAAGTAAACATAAATAATATACGTGTAACCCCGCCCAAAAAGGGTAAAGAACAGAATGTGCACACAAAGGTATCCACGAAAAGCAGCGGGAGTGGTCTATCCAAAACTTTCTCGTCTCGGCCCTAACACGGGTGGGGGAAAAATACACCAAACGTCAGAAACGAATTCCATTCCCTAACACAGGTGGGGAAAACTCGCGAATCGTTCGCACCTTTTTTATACGTCATAGAATGGCGAAGAAACCGAATATGCAATTTGAACGCCTTTTTTTCTACTGATTGAAACGAAAATTGGTCACAGATTTACGATTAATTGTTGGCAGACCTCATACCAATTTTTATTTATCCAAGTCATAATGTTTCGAAGTTATTGTGCTAACAAGCATGCGATTTTACAGACCGTCAACGCGTTGATATATTTGGTCCAAAATTTGATACAAACCTATATCCCGATGATAAAACTGTACTAGATTTTACCCACCTTCCTAGCTATTTAAGTTTTTGAGTTATTGTGTTCACATGAACCCGGACAGACAGACTTCCCGTTGACGGATTTTGTCCAAAATTTGATAGAAACCCACAAATTATGTATAAAGACCACATACCAAATTCCATCCTGTAGCTGTAATAGTTTTTGAGTTGTGTTCACAGAGATACATAATTCCGAAATTGTGTTTTTCGGACTCGGGAAGGTCTAAAACCTGGAGATTCATCAAAATCGCGACTTCGAATTTTTTGACGATTACAATACTTTCTCTTCGTATACGAGAAAGTAAAAAATATCCACGAAAGTCTTTAATACTGTTTTTTAAAAAAAATGTTACGTATCATCAGTGGGATAGTCCGTTAAATATGGAATCACTGATATTAAGTCATTCGAATTTTAAAAATTGCGTTTTTATTAACCCCTTAACAGTTTTACTTCCATTGCTATCGAATAAGATGACCCTTCTGTTTTGGAAAGGGGCTGTCGTTTTCATTCACATAAGAAGGCATAGAATACTTGAGATGTTTATGGATCCTACTTAATTTTTGTGTATAATTATAAAGCTAATTAATGATTAAATTTTAGTTTATAAGCCTAAAAATGCGATAATTCGTTGCACGACGGTTAAGGGGTTAAAGAGAAAATTCTTGAAGCATCTCCTTTTAACCGCTTAACTAATTTATTTTCTCTGCTGTCTAATTAGATAGCGCTTTCTGCTTTGGGAATGCGTTGTCGTATTGATTCAATTAATAAAATACTTGATTAATAAAAAATCAATAAAATACTTGATATGTTAATGAGTTACTTTTCAATTTTTGTGTCGAGTTTAGTTATATTAACGTCCCGTTTTGAAGCAACACGAGGGCTAATTTGGGACGGACCTCGTAATTTTGAACCGTGGTCAGATGACGAGGACGACACCTGAACTGTCACTCCCCAAAATTCCACGCCACACCAACGGCAGGACGTTTGGCCACTACGCATGATTTAGCGTGCAACAGGTCCCATACACGGCGGATCTTCAGTGGAATCGGGTTTCAGACCTGAGACCCTCCAGTCCCGGAGCCGAGACCTTACCACTAGGCCACCGCGGCCTTTTTTTGTGTGTGTGTGTCGAAATATAACGTCTACGAATGACATAATTTCAGACTTTAAATGTAGAAATGCCATAATTCGATGCACGAGTAAGTTCGGGATAATTAGTTAAGTGATTAAGATTATCTGCAGATTTATTACGATGAAAATTTTGTGTATAGAGGTAGTCAAAAACATAATGATCTGCATCCCCTACTTTTCTGCATATAGAGAATGGAGAATAAAATTTTTTTAAACATTTAAAGATAAGGAAATAGCCAGTGCCTAGTTGAAAAATATATGAAAAAATTATTTTGAATTAGAAATTTTGTATCCATATGGCTCAGTGAATCTTCCCGATTCCCTGTCATCATTATCCCAATATTTTCCCCAGTCATTTCTGATTTTCCTTTAACGGCCTTATTCACCATCCATGGTTAAATCCTGATCAGCGGTTAAAAGGGAATTTACACGAACAAGCGAATGCTGACCGAAATGATCGGCTGGATGTATCCCCTAACTGGCGAGTTGGCGAGAAACTCGATTGGCTCGAAGGCTGAGGGTAATTTTAAAAATCGCCAACAACAGAGAAATTGAGATACCATGCCAATATAGCAACCCAATAAAGTATACATTTGGCAATGCATTTCGGTCACCTTTCGCATTATTATAGCAGAACCATCATTTAACCGCTGATCACGGTTTAACCATGGATGGTGAATAAGGCCGTTAATTTTGAATTTGATATAAGAATAGGGAGGTGGAATATCCATTTCCTCTCCTGCTATTTTGGTGAAGTGGTCCGTGATCTCATTTCCCGGGTACTAATTACCGGGAGATGAGGAGATCGGTTAGAAAGATTGAAGGCACAAATTTGATGACAAATATGGCATACTCCATATGACACAGACTTTTTTAAATGCTAAACAATGAGTCAGGGCCGGATTAAAGACTGCAGGGGCCCTAAGGGAATGCAAGTTTTGGGGCTCCTCTTTACTCTCCTCATATTCCAAAACTAGACCTGCTGTTCTGCTCGCATTTAATATGCACATGTATATTTACCTGAACACTAAATACTAAGTACAGGAGCCTATGTTCTTGATGTTCTCAGAATAATATTATGTTTAGATATAAATAAGTTTTAACAGGATAAATTTGACATATTTAAGAAATAATACGATAAATATGTAAATATAAGCATATGTATGTAAATTAGAAAGATGAATCAAAATATTTTTTAAATCTTACCTTACAATTCAGACAAAAATATGATACATGTTGCTTGCAGATATGTCTTTTACAATTCCACAATAGATTTGTTTTATTATCACTGCTTGATTGACAAAACATGCGTCAGGCAAATTTATTACCAATCTGTAAATTAACAGTAGATATTAATGATAAATAATTTTGCCATTTATCCTGTTTTCTTGTGACTAAATTACGTGACTCTTTATTTGTTTAAAGATGTTGTTTTGCCTTAATACATACATGAAGCAATTAATAATTTGCCTAATTCTTCTGAAAACAACCTTTTCGTTAATTTGTTTTCATTCCATTGCTGTTTATTGATGTCCAGAGGTCAGCTGCATTATAAGCAGATTTATGCAGCATATTATGAAATATAACTGTATGTCAGCAATTTTATTTCTTTTTACAAATATATGTATACAAAAGTTCATCAAGAGTAACCACAGCTCCTTTACTGACACTGTCCTCTAATATCATTTCTAGCTTTTTGTCAAGTCTGTTACTAATTGATTTATCATAAGACATTCTGGATAGGATCAAAAGGATGATGATCCATTCTTTTCCATATACTTTTTCACCTTCAATAACTGTCATATTTGGTTATATCATTCTGGATTGTAGACCTGAATAGAGTTTCAAAAGCACTTTTTTTACCCCTTGTTCTTGATGTTGAATACCTAGAGCTGTTTTTATAAAATTAGCAGAATTCATGCCGAATTTGGAGGTGAATCCATTGACCAGTTTAATGTTCGAACTGAATATCACGGACAGTTTGAGTAATAATACTGTTATCATAATCAGAAATTTCACTTTCCTCACGTGTATGATTTCATGTTCAGAAACGTCTTCCACTTCGCAGTGTTTCCATAAGCTGAGCTATTTTCACTGTCACTCAAATATCTGCGTCATTACAGTGTCAGGAGTTATTGATATTTTTTTGTATGTATGGTGTGTTCTCATAAAACTCACAACAGGCGAAATTATTCGGTACTGCACTCTACAACCTTACTGGAGATACCCTATCACGTGACCTAGTTATCGCTTTCTGTCTCTGACCTTGACTGAATTTGTCTGCTTACGCAAAACACATAAGATTACTTTTCAAGAATTTATTTATGTCGTTTCCTGCTTAATTAATAAAATATTATGCAAGTTTTTACGTACAATTAAGGGAAAACAGAAATGGGGCATATTGACCACAACGATATATTGATACAATTTCAATAGTCATTTTAAAATTATAATGGCAAATCAAAATTGCATCAATTATCGCCACTGGCAACCTGTTCCTTTCGTCCGACCACTGAGTTGACATTAGGGAAAATATTCTCTCCGTCCTTGCATTGTGGGCTGGAATGTCAAATGCGTTAGGAGGCATGATTTCTGATCAATATACTTTGTATCTGCAAAACACTTCAACCATTTCTCTTCCATACTCAATTTCATAGTTGCTTCGCAGTTTGGGTTGGTTTCATTTTCCTCTAAATAATCTGTTAGATATACAAACTAATTGAATAGAAACTCAGTGTTACCAATATCGATGTTTAGGGAGAAAACGGGACAAACAGTAATAAGGGACTGAATAGTGAAATACGGTGGCAGTCCCGTATATACGGGACGCATGGCTACATTAAATATAAGGTACTGGAAGTTCATGTTTGCCAATCACAGTGCTCCAAATTTCTGTCATTTGTCTTGCAACTTCGATATGTAAAGGCAGGATATTTGTAGAAATTTTTCTCGTGAAATGGAGAGTTCACTTAGGTTAGGATCATCTAGATTCCTTAAAAGATTACAGACTTTTTACTGCCAAATTTGGTTAAAAAATTTCCAACTGATATCAATCATCCAAATTTGCAGATTAGATAGCTAGCTCAGGTGTAGCCGTCTTCAACGACCACGATACTAACATGCTTGTTGTGTTGTCGAGTTACCGTTTTCACACACACGGACATACAGAAAATCTACCCTATGATGGGATTCAGTCCAAAATTAGAGACAGTTTTTATAATTTTAGTGTGAAAATTTCTAAATTCCTCTCTTTTAGCTTCAAAATGGGACTTTAATCTAATCAACCACTGCTAGCGGGGATATGTTTTGAAACATGTTGAAGAATGTTATTTCCAACCAAGATCCTATGTAATGCATTTAGCGTAACTTGGTTAAAATGACGGATAATTTCAGTAGGCTTTAACCTTTATTTTTTCTTAACCTTAATTATTCTTTATTCTTTCAGCCTATGATTACTTTCGTAAATATTGGGTGTACACCACAATAAAAACGTTTACTGCAACTTGTCAAAGGTTTATTATAGAAATAAAAAATGTTGTTCCACACTTTCGGTTCTTGTACATACTTTTCTATGGTATTGGACGGCTATAGCCGCCACGCGCAGCAACGTGTTTAAGGAAAAATAATACTTCAAAGTAATTTAAATTTAAGTACATACTTATGTTAATATGCAGAAGTAATTGCAAGATTTCATAACAATACATCCTTAAAAAGAAGTACCATTCAGACCAAAAAAATATTTGTGACAATCATTAAACTTACAATAGATTTGTTAGATAGCCTCTTAAAGGGGCTATGTAAAAATTTAGACTCTGCGTCTCAAACAAAATCTGTCGTAGAAAGTGTTACGGAATTACACAAATAAAAGATTTATCATTTGTGCAATTCCGCCAAATATCCGCCACACGGACGATAAATTAATCAAATGCTTGATCATCATTATCAATATTGACGTGAAGTGGACACAGTTACGCAATTGGAAACCAATTGCCATTTAATAGATTTCAGGTTCCTGATTCCAGACTTCACCCAAGTACGTAGTTTGCTATGGAAGGTCGATTTCAACTCCAATCTGATGCACAGCATATAACTTACAATGCAATAAATAATTTAGGAAAATGCAGTATTAGAATTTTATTCAGTGGTGTAGTCGCTAAATAAACAGTGCCGGGACGCTCTAAAAGCAATATCGGAATGCTCTTTTTAAACCTGGGTGATAAAAATCGAGCTGTTTTAAGAACGTTTTCACATTTTTTTGTTACTTATTTCTCGTCAAAAAAAAGCAGTGCCGGAATGACGTCCCGGCTCCACTACACCCCGATTTTACTGCAATGATTTCGGAATCCAAATTTCGGAGATGATTCCCCATCGCATAACGCCATCCCATTAATTCTAATTTCTTTTCCATTGGGAATATTGTAAAATTCAAGTCCTGATTCATACGATTTTTTATTCATACGATCATTTTATTGAAATGAATAGAAATTCACCATTTTATTTAAATGAATTTTCTTTCTCCAGCTTTAATCTTAATTTTACATTAATATAGACACTAAACAAACCAGTGAAAGTGTTCACCCCTCCATTTTCTAGCATAAATACACAATGCGGTACGTCTTGTGTTTAGCTTCGGAGTGTAGTGAAGAAAATTTCTGGCCTTTTGGATGCATTCCTTCCGACCTATTGGGTCCAAAATTTGATGCAGATCTACAATTTTGGTATTAAGACCACATACCAAATTTTTTTATCTAGCTTGTTGTGTTTTTGAGTTATCGGGCTCACGCAAACACGGGAAGACAAGCAAGCAATCTATCTTATCTAGCTGGAAGATTCAGTTGAAAATTAAACACAGATCTATAGTTTTGGGTGTAAAAATTATGTACTAAAATGCAGCCATTCTATCTTATCCTATTAGCACAAGATATTTTACGATATCTCCACGATGTTGCTACGATATTCTGAATGCTGCACAACACCACGAAGATATCATTTGAATATTGTAGAGCATTTTGTGCTAATCACGTTTCTGAGTTATCGCTTTCAGTACGCACGAATAGACAGATCGATATGTAGGCTATCTATTGAAGGATTTGGTCTAAAATTTGATTCAGATCTTCAATTCTGGTAATAAAGCCATGTGACGAATCTCATCTATTTAACTTGTTTCGTTTTCGGGTTACCATGTTCACTTCCTTTCGACTGATCTTAATACAAATCTACAATTTAGCAGTACAGTCAGCATGCCAAATTTCATCCTTCTAGCCAGTTGCACTTGTGAGTTATCGTGTTCACATTAAATAAAATATTTTTGTATAAAAAAGTGTAGATTGGTGTTTGAAAATTATCGAATCGTTAAACAGCTTTTTTGTATCTGTAAGGCCTGAATACTCAAATCGTCAGGCATGACAGAATTTTATTCTATTAGAGCTTCTTAGAATAATAGCTAAATTTGGTATTAAGAATTGTTCACAACAGGCTTATTGAAAAAATAAAATGTCGCTCAATGTTCATATCCGAAAGAATATTTGGACTTAAGAATCCCCGCTTATTTCATCATTCTCGAAACTAATTTCACTCAGCGATAAGGGAAATACATGGGCTCTTTAATTATAAAACGGTGTTGCTTAGGTTCAAAGAGATCTTTAGATAATGCACAAATATTTGAGGCTAACGGGTCTATTGTCGTACCCCGGTTGGGTTGGGAACGTTTCGCCTTTCGACCGCGGGACGTTAATGGCTTTTTCTCGACCGAAAGAAGGGGTCTGATTCTCGTACCTCGGTCGTTTCGAACATCTCTCTTTACGCTAGGAAGTGACGTATTTCTGCTGCGCGCGCAGCAAATCAAGAGATCGTCAGCGATATTTTTGTTTATGGTTTCAGATTCAGTTCGAGTATTGAATCGCCAAAAGAACTATGGAGAAGCGTACATTTGCTTCCCAATTCGAAATTATGTTGGATTATTTTGAAAAATATCCACAAATTTTAAGTGGGAAAGTTGATCGCATCTTTTCAAAAGACACCAAGGGTGGGAAGATTTAACTTCTGCTCTTATAAGATGCATTATAATGCATCTTTCTTGCTTTCATAAGTCCATTGTTAAGGGGGGAGGGGGGTTAAACCATTTATCTTTTACAAAACATACATTTATAATAATATTATACATTTATAGAACATAAATTGCAGTCTTTTTTTCAATATATTGATGTAATTTTACCAGTTTTCTAGAGAGAGGAAAAATTAAACTTTTTTCCATGCCAAATATTTTAACATGAATAAATCTTATAAATTAATATTACAAACCATTTGATTATTTTTCCAATTACATAAGAAAATAAAACATGAAAAAAGTTATTAAATTCAGCAAGTTTTCACAACATTAAAAAAATTATATCTTTATCAAGGAACAAGAAAAATTCTTTTATTGTCAGATTTTGCAATTACTTTGTAAATATTTGACAAATTTCTTTGAATTAAAACCCAAATAAAAAAAATTGTAATGATATAAACGGAATGAGGAAAGTCATTCCAAACTCAATGTTAAAAAAATGTTAAAATGTTACCCTAATTTAATTTAATAAGAAAATATTAAGTAATTAAATCTTTAAATGTAATTGATCTTAGCTAATTATCAAATATCATTAATGACTATCTTGATGGAGTAGTAAAAGATTTAACTACTTTTAAAGGTTTAATTACTTTAGATTGTCGTATTAAATTATTAGATTAAATTATTTAAATTCGATAAAAGATTTAACTACTTTTAAAAATATGTAAAGTAATTGATAAATTCTTCTTCAGATTGGTCAAATGGATTACATTTATCCCGATAAACCCTTTCAAAACACAATTAACGTCTTAGCAGCCTCCATTTTAAACGAAAATTTGATAAATTCTGATATCGAAACAACACTTCTCGCTAGCGAATAGCGTTTACGCCAGATACATAGCTGGCGAGAAATCGGAGTCCTTTTTTCGACCGAGCGAGATCCCAACCAGTTGAAAAAACGGGTACGAGAATCGTACTTGTCGTTAACGGGCGGAAAAAGTGACGTCTCCCAACCCAACCGGGGTACGAGATTAGACCCGTAAATGTGTTTCCTATGGAATTTTAAACTATCAGAGTTTTAAATTATTTCGCTATTAAATTTTTATAAAATGTTTAAAGCTATTGATAATTACTTATAAGAAGCTTTTATTTCCTTATTTAATTTAACCACATTATGAGTTTGCAAGTTAATAGGATTTATCTGGGGTTAAGATTTTCTACTACTATATCGCCTTTTTCTTAATGTTGAAATTTTAACATTTATAAACAAAATTAAACCGAAAAAGCAATCAATGTTTGTTGAAAAATAATAACTTATACATTTTGTCCCATTTTAAAGTAATTACTTTTGAACTCTAATTTCATAATTTATTCTACTAGCAAAACGTAGTTATTAGCGAAAATCGCTCTATCTTTGACTTCAAATCATATTCTCAACTCAAAAAATTAATGAAATCAAGAAAATAGTTTAAAATAAATCGTATACGAATCGAATCGAACGATGTATTAGCGAAATCTATCTCCTCCTCGCAGAGTTTAATTGGCCGAACGGTTAGCGTGTCTGCTTCGGAACCTTAGATCGCGAGTTCTATCCCGGATTGTCTTCGTACTCTGTTTTTGCTATAATTTGCAATGAGTTTGCAATGCAAGCTTGCTGCAAGTTCGTCCCATGGTGACTTCGAAGCTTGCGTTAACTTCCTGCAAACTTGTTTCACACTTGCACTCTTGTCGTGTCAAATTTGATGTAAGCTTGCAGATTTGCAGTGCAAGTCTGCTGCAAATTTGCTGCAAACTAAAATTGCTATCTGGGAAATAATTAAATTATTTCTATTAATCCAAATTATTATACCAAATTTATTTATGTCAAAAATGATTACTTCATAAATAGAATTTACTATGCAACTTACTAGAATAAGTTTACAACATATGATTTTTGTTTCGTTTTCTTATATGTTTTATAGAAAATTCGTTGATAATATCATAATTTAGTTTTTCGGTTAGTTCGAATTCGATAAATAAAAAGGCCATGGAACTTTCTCTTTCTTGACTAATGTTAGTTCTTAAGCAATTTTTTATTATTTTCAATCTTAAAAAAGATATTTCTGCTATACGATTCAAATAAATTATTTTTAAATAAATATTGTAATAATGTGTCCTGAAAGGCAAAACCCAACGCCAAATTTTGATTTTGTTAAATAAGGGGTCTATTCTGGTACCCCCGGTTGGGTTGGGAGACGTCACTTTTCCCGTTGTTAACGTGCGGAAAAGTGACATTAACAACTCCGAAAGTATCAGAAGATGAACCAATAAATCAATTCAATCAATTTTCGTTTAGCAAATTCAGTCAGGTGCCTAACCATTGCAGGGCACCATTCGCAACTCCCTCGGGCCGGCCCTGTACACGAGAGGTATTTTGGTGCAGCCCTTGCAATTTTGAGCCGTGATCAGAAGACGAAGAACTATACCTATAGCTAAACCTCACTCTCCAAACTTCAACAATATACCAACATGAAGAAGTTTGACCGCGACACAGAGCCGTTAGCCAAAGGAAGCTAAGAGGGGTGTAGATGGTTCAAAGCATGGTTCTGAAATGCGTTTGAGAATAAAAATTATACTCGAATAAGAATTAGCTATGGATCACAGTTAGATAACTCTGAAGTAAACGCGCTGTTTGGTGAATACAGCCGTATGTCATTTTTAAGGCGAAATATTATGAAGGGGGGCGAAGAAATAATGGCATGTCCTGGGCGTCATTTATCTTTGCTAAGTCACTTATGAAGATTGAGGGCGAAAGGAACATATTTTGCCCCAGGCACTACCTACCCTCTCTACTTCACTGCCACGACAATACATTAAAAGGGCTCTACCCTCTTCCCATACACGGCCGTTCAATGGAATCGAATCTCGAACCCGAGATCCTCCTTATCCCGAAGTTCGAGATTTTACTACCAGGCCATTTCCGCCCTTGGAAATGATCTAAGGTCAATCAAGCTTGAAAACACCCGAAAACATTACGAGTAAAGCGGGGTTTACACGCGAATAGGGATGTATAATCCACGATTTTTTGAGTAACAAATATTTTTGCTATTGCTATTTTTAAATATCTATGCCAAATAACTGTTATTTCAATCACACCTTTAATTTTCAAAAAAATCTTATTAAATATAAGTAAAGTGTCCTAAAAAAATTTAAATAAAAAATTATTATTTCTTTTTAATATACGCGTTCTATATAATTTTAATGTTTAGTTCTTTATAGTGTCAACAGATGGCGCCTGCAAAAATTCTTTTGAAGGGGGTGTTTAGAACGCCTTGGTGGGGGCAAAGAACTGTACATTCTTTGGTGGGGGTCACAATAGTAATCAATCACTGCACTGAATCTGAAGACGACCTTCGACGTCACAGTTCTTGTCTTTTACCAACATCCATATTGCTACTTCACAGATTTTAACCTTCCTATTGCTACTTCACAGTTTTTAGCCTTCCTATTGCTACTTCACAGTTTCTAGCCTTCTTATTGCTACTTCACAGTTTCTGACACTTTGTAGTGAAGAGCAATTCGATAATACCAGGATCAAAACCGCTTCCGATGCTATGTTATGTGTTCCCGGAACTCGAAGTACTTAATTTTTGAGTTGCATGGAAATAGTTTTTTTTAATTGATTCTTCTGCAATGAATATATTTTTGTTTGTAACACACGGTATATATACTTTTTAAAAAAAATTACTGATAGCGTAACGCGCTATGTTCTCTCTGTTTACTTTGGAATTAATTATGGAGCTTGCGAGATCAAACATATTTTTGATTGTCGATCCTTCTTTTTTTTTCTTTTTGCCGATTTATATATTATTATTCAGATTTAAAGTGATGGAATGAACAAATAACTGTTAGTTAAGGTGGTCGTCTAAAGCTTATAAATCACCAAAATCATATCAGTACCGCTAATATGTATTGTTGAAGTCTAAAATTTTGTCAAAATGGTCCCACATATCACTATAAGTAATGTGTGAAACTCCAAAATTCTCAAAATGCTCTTAATATTTTTAAAAAATCAAAAAACCCAAAATATTCATTAAATTTCGTTAATTTCTTTTAGTACATAACGGTGAAGATAGATGGCGCCCAAAGTGCTGGTCAGATATGCTCTTGGACTCTTTCATAGTAATAAAAGCTAATTTTGTTCATTTTTGAAGAAAATAAATATGCATGAAGAGTTTTAATAATAGTTTCTCAACGGTTAAAGATTCTTTTTAATGAAAAAACGTCTAATTTTTTTGAAAACCGATATTTTGTCCTCTGTGTATAGTAATTCGGCAACCCCATGCGGAAAACCTTTGAATACAAGGATTGGGTCTCTTTAGAACGTGAACGGCGCTATTCACCAAACAGCGTGTTAGCATCGGAATCGAGTAATCCGTGAACGAGCGTTGATTCTGGATTTCGCGAAATTCTTATTCCC
Source organism: Araneus ventricosus (assembly GCA_013235015.1). Taxonomy (NCBI): domain Eukaryota; kingdom Metazoa; phylum Arthropoda; class Arachnida; order Araneae; family Araneidae; genus Araneus; species Araneus ventricosus. The sequence continues at coordinate 32,854 of BGPR01005649.1, forward strand.
GAACAAGAGTTACTCGATCTCTCGGTATCGGAGCCTACGTAGGACACGCCCCACTCTGTTACGTAGGGTACCAGTTATTCCTGCCCCCATCATTTTCAAAGTAGATTTGCATTGGTCCAAATATGTCACATGATTATCAGCTGATTTTAGCGCCTTCTAATGTTTGTTTTGACTGTCATGCAACTTTTGAATATTTTTGTTGCCTGAATTTAGGATTCTCGAAATAAAATTTTTATAAAATTGTTATTCTTATCTCCATATGTTTTCAGCACATATGGATAAGATTCGATTTTCAGATGTTAGTATAATTGTATCGAAATGGAGATTTATAGTGACAATCCCATATAAATACTTGTATATTTCTGTGTCTTGATACATTATTAAGCAAGTAGGTTTTAAATTTTCATAGTATGCTGCAATAAAAAAAATATTGGTATTTAGATGTACATTAGTGAATATTTGTATAGTAAATAGTTTCCAAATAAATCCAGCTTTTACTAAAGCCTATGTAACAATATTCCTTAAACAAATTGCAAAACTATTTCATTAACAAATATATAGATTGAAAATATTGGAAAGAAGAACCTGTAAACTGCTCATGTGTAAACAAAAATCAGACTAAACGTTTCTGAAAAATGGAAGAATTTTTATGAACACCAATACCTAATAAAACAAATAATCATTCAATCCATTTATTATTAATAAAATGCTATTGCGCTAGAGATATTTTTTGTAAGAACTTCCTTCTCTCTTTATTTTAAAAAAATTAACACAAGTATTTTATTACATTTACATATTTAAAACTTGTTACTTGTTGTAAACATTGAATTTAGCAAATTTTGATTTTCAACTGAATGAATTACTGACTAGTAACTGTTCAGAACATAAACATAATAGTCTTGACAAATCCAAATAAGTGTAATGAAATAAATTATTGATATTATTTGTAAGTATTTTAGAATTAATATTATCTTTACATGAAATGTATGCTTAATTGATAGATTTCAGATATTTTAAACCGTCCAAATAATCAGATAGATAGCAATTGTTTTAAACATTTCTATCACAATTAAAATGCAGATTTGCTTTTCTCAATATCTTCATTATTTGAGAATAAAATGAGGTATTCATTTTTTGATAAGTTGGTATTAACATTCTATTACTACCTGCATAATATCTGCTGTGTTTCATAGCAAATAAATTGCTATGAAACACAGCATGCTTCAAGTTTATATTCATTAACAAGAGTAATTTAATGTTCTTTACTACTTATTTTATTATTACAACTCGTTACTTTATGAATTCAATAAACAAAATTTAAAAAGAAATTAACAAACATACAACAATTGTTAAAATATAGCAATTTTCTTGGTTTTACCAACAAATTGTTAGAATATTTTTTATTTTGTGTACTTTAATAAGCAGAGCATTAGAGGCCTACATTTAAAATATAAGGGGAAGGAAACTCAGAATGAAATGTTGCTACAAATAAAATGACTTTTATGTTAATAAGTTATTTTGACTTAACAAAAAAATTATATCAATAATTTAAAACTATTTCAAGGATTCTTTTCCTGCCAGTTTTCCAATAACAGTCTTTTTATTTTCGTTCAAGTAAAAACATTTAATTTCATATAGATTTGTATAAATAAAGAAAAAGAAGTCATCTTTTAAATTTTTTCATACAAATATGTGAATTTATTTTCTGATTTTCAATTAAAGTTCATGGTTACTTAATATCACAGATAAGAATATTACATCGAAAGGGACAATGGTTTATTATGGTCTTATTACATAGAATTATATAAAACTTTATATTATTATGGGCCCACTTTCATCTGAATATTTTATTCAAAATGCAAAAAATGTTTATAATTCAGTTATTTTGACAAATTTACCAAAACAAGTTGGCAAAAAAAAAAAAAAAACTTATACCAGTCAAGTACGTACATTAGCACAATTTACAGTAATTTATAATTCTGAATAAGATTTATGAGTCCTATTGCCTATCAAAAGGATTTTCAATAACTGATTGATGATTCACATGTATGTAGCACTGGTGAATGAAATATATAAAATAAGCTGCATAGATCAAAAGAAATTTTAAATCTTTAAATGATGTAAAAGATAAATGTCAAAGCAAATTAATATGAATTGATTTCTCTGTATCATTCAACTATATACAGAGTTATATATAAATTTATAAAACTCTTTATTATGCATTCAAATTTCTTTATAAAAATTTCCAACTTCACTTATTATAAACACAAATGTTAGGCAACTTTTTCCAGTGAAATAAATACTCGATAAATTCTATAAGGAATCAACAAAAGGAATAACTTTGCAGTATATTTAATAAATAAAGATAACTATATAAGCTTACAAACATACCACCAAACAAAGCTTTTGGTAAACACAAAGGCAGTTTTCTGGATGCAGAACAGAGTATTAAGTACTACCTAAGACAGCTATTATTCTGATATTTTTTGACACAACTCAGAAACACATCTCTACTCTGATAACTATTAACCAGGATATGTTTTTAAAATATTACATCCTGAAAAATCATGGTCATGGTGTTATTGCATAGAATAGCAATGAAACTTTATATTATTTTGAGACAACTTGTGTCTGAATATTTGAATCAAAATGCAAAAACAATATTTATAGTTCAGATATTTTTACAAGTTGACAAAAAAAAAAAAAAAATTATACCAGCCAAATAAGTATATTAACACAATTAACAATATACTTTTATTTCATTTATAATTTTTAATAACATTTTAAGAGTCTTATTGCATATATAAAAATGTTTTTCTGCAACTGTTAAATGGTTCACATGAATGCAGTGTTGATGAATGACTTATAGGAAATATCAACATAAAATACAGAGACTGAAAGACATTTAAAATCTTTAATACTGTAAAGATTTGTCATAGCAAAGTAAGCTGAACTAATATTTCTGTAAAACACAACTATATACAGAAGAATGCATTAATTTATAAAAATGTTTATTATGCATTAAAATTTCTTTATGGAAACATAACTTCACATATTTAGAAACAAGAATGCTAAGCAATTTTTTTCCACAGAAATAACTGCTATAAATTTTAACTAAATTTTATAACGAACAATATTAGACAACTCTGCAGTATATTTAATAAATAATGGTAAATATATAAATTTAGAAACATGCAAAAAAACAAAGCTATATTACAAAGACAATTTTCCTGATTCGTAACCAAGTATATAAAATACTGCCGTATGCATATCAAAAGTATTAAAAACTTATTATCATACACATGGTATTTTGGCAAATTCATAAAAAGTTTCCATTACACAAAAGAAATAATTTATACAGTTTTCAAGATGTAAGAATTCTGAATATTTTAAATTTAGTTGACCAATAAGAGATTTGCATCTTTTGAAATAAAAATCATATAGCTCATAAAACAAAATAAAACAATTCAGCAAATTTAATAAGTTGTATGAGGTTCTTAATAATAGAAGAGTGTATATCAATGCATAGGCTGAAACTTTTTTATACTGCTGTAAATTTTTACAATGATTCAATAATATAATTTTGAATTAGATTTTAAGAGTCCTACAGCATATCAAAATATTTTTCTGCAAGTCTTTAATGGTTAACATACATCAAATAGCTTCTTAATACCCAGAATGTAAAAACGAAAATACAGTATTGATGAATAAAGTGTAATAATTATCAGTATAAGCTGCATATATTTACAGAAATTTAAATTCTTTAATACTGTAAAAAAAATATAAAAAATCATGTTAAAGCACACTTAATTTCTCTGTAAAATGCAATTATATACCAAAGGATGCAGTCAAACCATGTTCTTGAGGAAATTTCCAACTTCATACATTTATAAATAAAAATATCAAGCACATTTTTTCCCACTAAAAATAACTACTATATAATACATTACTCTATAGTATATTTAATAAATGAAAATCAGTAATATTAACTTGGAAAAACACCACAGAACAAAGCTTTATTAAATACAAAGACAATTTTCTGGATGTCTTCCAGTGTTAATGAATACTGTCTCCATGCAGTTCAAAAGTGTTCTAAGCAAGAAGTGTTTTGAAGCATAAAAGTGTTATCAAAGAAGGAATGCACCTTGTATTTTCATAAAAAAAAATTCTTTTGAAAAATATAATACATAATTAAACATAGAGTCCATCATTGTAAAAAATATGGATATTTTAAATTTATCTGACCAATAAAAGATTTGCTTCTTTTAAAATAAAAATCAATATAGAACATAAAACAAAACTGTGCAACACTGCAAATTAAATACATAAAGAGGTCGAGATTAGTGATACAGAGTGGCTAAATAGGATTATACGAGAATGTGTAGTTGAAATATTTATATACTGCTGTGTATTTTTATAATTATTCAACAATATAATTTAGTATTGGATTTTAAGAGAGCTACTGCATATTGAAATGTTTTCATAACTATTTAATAGTTCAGATATATCAAAATAATTTATTAATACTCAGAGCTCAAAACACAATAATGCAGCATTAATGGACATAGGGGATAAAATTTCAATATAAGCTGTATAACTTGATAAAGAAATCTAAAGTCTTAAATACTGCAAAAACTAATTGCTTAAACACAGTAATATGAACTAATTTCTTTGTAAAATTCAATTTTACAGAAATAAATGCATTAACTTATTAAACTGTTAATTACACAATCAAATATAAATATTTTCCTTATGGAAAATTTAATTTTTCTTTTTCCACTGAAGTAAGTGTTATATTACCCAGCTTGCAAAATAAATAAAATTATGCATTTAAATTTATCAGAACAAAGAGATTTATATTCTTAGTAGTAAAAATCATATACGATAAATTTAATAAACAAGGTTTGATAGTATACACTTGGAAACACAGTGCAGAAAAAAGCTTCATTAAAAATAAAGTCAATTTTCTGAATGTGTCACCGGGCACAGTGAAAAGATTCATTTTATTTATGGTAAATATGTGCAATTAAATCTACCTGAACAATAAACAGCTTGCATTCATTGGAGTATACAGTAAATAACCTAAAATTAATTGTCCATCTTTCTTTAACACATCAGTTCATTACTCACGAAATAATTATGTGTCAGCCATGATCATTGCTGATAATTGTACACTGAAAGTATAAAAATTAGCTTGTATTGTTGAAACCGACAAATATTAGATAATCCTCTCGAAATCGAGATTTTCTCTTTCAGGATAAAAGGTATGAAATATATTTAAAAGCATACTTATTGAAAAGGAAGAGCCAAAAAATAGTAGTGAAAAGGAGTTTTCTCCACTTTACATACAAAAAACTACACTATTTGTCTTGCTAAACACCAAAATATTCTTCCAGATTGTTTTTCTCCAAAAATACTACTTTTACAAGCCATGCAAAAATCCAAAACATTGAGCCAGAACAATTTTTCATTCTACTGCACATGCACACAATGTTTCCATAATATAATTTTCAATTAGATTTTAAGAGTCCTACAGCATATTAAAATATTTTTCTGCAAGTCTTTAATGGTTCACATACATAAAAATAGTTTATGAATACCCAGACTGTTAAAACGAAAATACAGCATTGATTAATAAAGTGTATAAAATATTGATATAAGCTGCATAGATTGACAGAAATTTTAGTTATTTAATACTGTAAAAAAACTGATAAAGCACTCTAGTTTCTATGTAAAATGCTACTATATATCAATGAATGAATTAATTTATACTGTTTAATATGCACTCAAACAATATTTTTAAGGAAATTTCCAACTTCACACATTCATAAATAAAAATATGATGCACTTTATTTTAACCACTAAAAATAATTACTATTCTAACAAAATCCCATAAAGAACTATATAACGAATAACTCTACAGTACATTTAATAATTGAGGATCAATATATTAACTTGGAAATACACCACAGAACAAAGCTTTATTAAATACAAAGACAATTTTCTGGATGTCTTTCCGAGTATACTGCCTCAATACATATCAAAAGTGTTATATTATTTACAAAGAAGGAATACACCTGGTAATTTCAAGAAAACAATCGTTTGCAAAATATAAGGCTTTTACATTATGTATAAGACATAATTTAAGATACTGTCCATCATGTAAAAAGCATGGATATTTTAAATTTATCTAACCAATAAGAGAGTTACTTCTTTTAAAATAAAAATCGACATGGCACATAAAACAACTAAATAGTACAACACAGTAAATTTATGAGTAAGGAAGAGGTATTTATTAGTTATATAGAGTGGCAAAGATGGAATAATGTTAGAGAATGCAATTTTGATAGCAAAGTTGGATAACATAATATAAAACTACTTCTCATCAATTAAGACGTAACTAAACACAGCTTTAAAATATAAAAATTTGAGCATTTTAAATTTATTTGAACAATCAAAGATTTGCATTCTTGTAGTAAAAATCTTATAGGAAATAAAACATCATGCATTACAATTATAATAGACAGGGATCAATATTTTAAACTTGGAAACACACTGCAGAAAAAGGCTTCATTAAATATAAAGTCAATTTTCTGAATGCATCACCAGGTACAGTAAAGACATTATACTTTTTTTTAGTTAATATGTGTATTTAATTTACCTGAACAATAAGCAGTTTGCATTCTAAAAATGACAGCAATCCAGGATAGATATTAATAACATGAAATACATCTTGAAACAAAATTTAGCGGCAAGAAGTTATTATTTTTCACTTACTTATTAGTTAGGCTAAACACCAAAATATTCCTCAGATTGATTTTTCTCCAAAAAAAAAATACTCTTACAAGCGAAGGAAAAATCCAAAACTTTGAGCCAGAACGATTTTTCATTCTACTGGCACATGCACACAAACGCATATTGAACTCGATCCGCCGATAACTCGCCGATTTTCTGGGATTGAAAAACGGGGGGAAAAGGCGCTCGACAATCCGCTGTTTTGGCATGGAGAATAAGAAATCGGTGATCTGACACGAGTGTCAGTGTCAACACGCGGTGGTGAATAGCGCCGAGTAAGAGATGACGCAGGCGCAGAATCATAAAAGTTTTAACCGAGCCACGGCAAGTCTCTGTCCGAACTTGGCAGCGACATTTTCCTGTCGGTTTTATTGTTCGCGCGTAAACCCCGCTTAATACACAACAAAACATTATTATTGTTTTTTTTTTTTATCTCATTCTTTCTTTACGGCGTTTTCATCTACTTTTTGCTAGTGAATGGCATCATGATGAGAATAACATTAAAATTTAGCATCTTAGAGTGGCAATAGTTTGCTTTGAAAACGTAAACATTGATCTTCGTGTACTGTTTAAAGTGACGTTCTCTGCGCTGATTTATAGAAACCGACTATTTACCTCGAGACTGTTTCCCCGTTCCAGTTATTGCTCAGGTTGTTTTGCTTTAATGCTTTTCTTTATTGAATGAATGAATGAAGAAGCCGGTTTATGGTTATCACTTCGCCATCGACATCTATAAATTGAATTGAATTTGTGAAGTTTTGACAGTTATATATTCTGAATAAATCATTTCCAGTAATTGTTTTCTCCCCCTACTAAAATTAATTAATTAAGCTTGAAAGTTGTAAATTTTATTTATTGAATAACACTGCTATTTATTATGTGAAAGTTTTGATTCAGAATTAAAGTTAAGTAATCAAAATCAGCAAAATTACTGCATGGCATTATTCTATCATAAATGTCGATTCGCCATATCCTTTTTTCCTTTATCTATACATCTACTTTTATGCTGTTTATCTGAGATTTTTGGATGGAAATTTTCTCGATTTGTTTCTAATTTAAAATTTGCCAAGCATTTGTTTCATATTATTGCGGTTTTTAAAGTTTGAGATAATTTCACATTTTTGTATGCTTATTTTGTTACATATCATTATTATAAAAATTCTCTTTGAAATGTTATTCATGATGAAGCAATTAAATGCTAATCCTGAGAAATAATTTTATGTATTCCATCTCTTCATTCATTCCTTTGGTGTCTTAGTGAGTAATTATAGTTACTGATTTGCATTTTTCATTTCAAAATTATCTATTCCCCCTGTTCTCCCCCTGTTACTCAAGATTATTTAATATGATGATTAGATATGTGTTTTCAGAAAACGTGCTGATGAAATTAATGTTAAAGAGTGTAAACAATAACATAAAGCTTTAGTTAAAATTGATGAATGTACAATGCAAATGAAATGCATATTTGTGTTTTGGCATACTGAGGGTGATGCTGAGATTATTGTTAAGCAGGCAAATTTTTTTGCCACATTCTACATTACACTTCTCTAATTTATTATACTGTCTCTTGGAAAGTAAATGTTAAATTTGGTGGGGGAAAAGTACATTTCAAAAGAAAAGTAACCAGTTAAATTGGAAAAAAAAAAAAAAAAAAAAATAAAAATATTATGTTAATCAGTTGCTGTGATGATATTTAAAATGTATGTTTTTTTTTTAAAATTTAGTAATGTATGTTGTAACTAATATGCTGTTATATTAAATATAAATATTGACATTTATAAATACTAATTATGTAAAAGAATTCATCTAGGTGAAATTTATATCTGAATTCCTTACAACTAGTTTTACTAAAGGAAAGTTAAGTTATCCTGAGTAGCATTTTTATATGTCGATACAAACTTGAATATTCCTGTATTTTATTTAAATTGCTCTGATTGCTTATTTAAAAATGTTTAAATTTTTATCATTAAAGTATTGTATAATAAACAATTTAAAACTTAATTTTTTAAATCTGTTTTATAAGTTAACACGTTCTTTGCCACAACTCGCATCTCAGATTCGAATCATCTATGTAATTAGATGACCCTTTCTCTGCTATCTCTTAACTACAGTAGAGAAGGGATCATATTGGTGTGAATCATATTTGATTCATACGGTCATCAACATGCTAATATTATCCTGACATATTAGTGAAACACATTTTTCTGTTAATGAATGACTTTTGCATTATAAAAATAACTAAATTTTGAGGTATTTTTATTTAGCATTTAAATGTTAGTTTTTGAAGGGGCAAATCATTTTCAATTAAATAACTTAAAGCTCTGAGAAATGAGCTTTTCATGTTGATATTTTAAGAAAATATACTATAAATAAAAATAAGCTATCTGCTTTGGAGTTGAAGGATGAAAAATAGAAAAAGGTTGGTTGCTTGGAGAAATAAATATATGTTTTCATATTGATTTTAAATAAGAATTCTTATTTATTCATAAATTATTTAATTTGTAAAATTTAATACCAGAAAGCAGCATCTCTTTACACCTAATGAAAAATAAGCTTCATTCTTTTAAGAAAAACTGAAAAATTCCATAGAAGAAATAAATAAATAAATTGAAATTAATAGAAAGAAAATTCTGGGTTAGCATGGATTTTCATTGTACTTACTTTCAGTATAAAACTGATTAACTTATTATTCTCTCATATCCAACTACAGTGGAACCTTGAGAATCTGAAACCCAGGAATCTGAAATTTTGGATAATCTGAACACCTGTCTTTAATTTTCTGAAATTTTTTTTATTAAGACATGATGGAAAATAACGATTATGAATCAGAAACAAAGCTAATGTTTATTTCTAACTTAAAAGAAACATTTGAATTGGTATTTAAGAATGAAATAGCACCTTAATTTGTAGAAACAAAATTAGTTGTCTCCTTTTGACATAAGGAACTAAACCTGCTTCATGATGCAAATCGCAACTAGCTCTTTCCGTACTGTTTCGCAGAATACCCAAAGTCAATACTCTATTGCATTTGGTATATCAAAAGTATTCTATCAAATTTTTCGGATTTCCCAGAATCCAAACAGAGGTCAGCCCCAGTTAGTTTGGATTCCTGGGGTTCTACTGTGTTTTAAAAAAACCATCATGAAGTAGATCTGCCACTCATTACTATTGAATTGAAATTTGGCTCTGTAAGTTATCTATCCAGCAGTAAAAATAATCAAGAATAATTATTTTTCCTCATTTGGGCATATCTTGTTTTAGAAGTATGCACGAAATAACTCAACACATTTGTTAAAGGGAGGCTTCCCTAAGTAATGACTTTCTTGTTGCGTTTTTTATATATTGTCTACTAACTTGAGTACTCTTATTTTTTATGTTAAATTGCCAAATTAAATCAATTAACTAAAAGTTGGTCTTCATTTTCATCCAAGTGTCTCCAAAACAGCTACTCAAATGTGCTGCTAGATTTAAAGACATTTCAGGTCTTCATTTGTTGACCATGTGCTTTTGTAGATGCCACCAATTCTCTGTTTGATACAATACGATGTTTGAATATGATAATAACAAGTTATGTTAAGTTTATAAAGATAATTATTTTTTAAAAAAAAGGTTTATTTTTAAATTCTTTTTTATTCATCAGTATAAAAGTATTTAACTGTTTAAAATTTTCTGATAAATTTTTGAACTTTCATCTCTTTTTATGTTCTTTGATTAAAAATTAAAACTAATTAATGTTATTGTGAAACATAATTTTCATCAATTACTTAATTTAAGACAATTTAATTATTAAAAAAAAAATGTGCATAACATTTGTGTGAAGTTGTTTAAAACAAGTGGATGTAGGATAAATTTAATTTGTTCATAAAAATATAATGTATGCAATGAAAGCAGGAAAGCACAATCACTTTTATAAATATAAATTTAAATTGAATCCAATTTATTTTATTCGGAAATTCTAGCCAAATATTATTGTCATAAAGAATGTTATAATAATGAAATAGAAAGCTTTCCCCCTTTTCTTAAATAAACAAATATAAATCTCATTAAAGCAACTTGTAAGGTACTTTATGTTCTTATGGTACAGCTGAGACACTAATTAATGAGAGAATGCTGGCTCAGAAATTAAAGAAACTGTAGGCTATAGTATTTTATATAGTCTAATAAAACTACAATAATAGATGAGAACAAGCTGTGCAAATCTAAATAATTCTGTATGTAACATATTAAGTATGGAGAGATATTTTCGAATGTAACACTTTCACTATTATCAGAAACAGAATAATGAAAAATTCCTTACATTATATGAGTTACCTTTATTTTGTAACAGGAAAAACAATGCAGCATTCATTCTTCTTATTTATACATTATTTAACTGCATTTACTTTAACTTCATTTTTCTTTTAACATTATCTTATGGTTTGATCTCTGTCTAATTGAGCATTTGAGATCATATGGAAAAAATCTTCCTGCATTCATTATTATATGCTATTTACAGTCTGAAGCAGTTTTTGTTAACTAATATCAGCTGCTTGCAGCTGGATTATGCAAAATAGAATTCATGTGCTTAGATAAAATCTAATTTCTTCAAGCTTATTAAAATTCAACTGTGATTAATTTTTTAAAAGTTTAAGTTAAAGTTAAAAATCTTTTTAAAGTTAATGTTTAAAGTTTTAAAGTTCATTAAAAACAGAATTAGTTTTTGATGAAAATTTTTATCTTTGATTAGTGTATGATAATTCATTGTAACTGATTCATGAAGGAGAATTTTTATAGTTTGTTATTAAATCTTTTATAGTAACTAAAAAAAAATATGTGAAATGAGGAAAACACTGACTAATGTATTGAATTATGATACATTAACTGTATATATTTGATTATTATGGATACTATTATATTGAATAGTTAAGATGTTTAACATTGGCAGTAAGTGCATCATTATTCAATTAATGAAAGTTATACGAGTTAAAATTGACATTTTTAAATGTAAAGCATAAAAAAAAAATTGATAAAATGGATCAATTATGTATTCATGAACCTATCTTTATTTTTATGGATTTAGGGTCCACTACTGAAAACTTTTCCTAAATGTATGTAGTTGTCATACAAATCAAGCCAATTGCAGTCCATTGCGTTACAGACCTCTGAAAATACTGTAAATAATTGTGGAAAAATGCAGCAATGGAATTTTTTCTGTAGTGTTGTACAAAACATTCTTATCTCAAAAATGCAAAACTATTTCAAATTCATTTGCAATGAAACATCTCAAGAGGCCATCTTCTGTTACTAGGAAAATTAGCTATTCTAAAGGGGTTCTATGTTTGGAAGTACTAAATATATATCACTATTCTCTAATTCATTATTGGAACCCTAATTAATTATTCCTGATAAAGCAAATTTTATAAATCACCTAAAGAAAAAAGTACTTTGAAAATTTCATATTTCTGTTGATAGATACTATACAAAAAGATACAATTTATGTTTACTTGGATCTTTCAGGTTTTTCAGAGGTAATCTTTTCAGTTTTTTAATCGGAAAAATTATTCCGTAATCATTTCATTGGTAGTAGTTGTTGAGGTTCCTAAAGTCTGATGAGCTGAAAATTCCTTTTGCTGATGGTCAAAACCCGTATTGGCATCTTCTATGTCAAGGCCTGAATCAGCTCCTGAAAGGTACAAATGAATTCTTGAATAGCCAACCCCAGTAAAGTCAACTTTTCTCTTCAGATTGTTGGAATGATTAATTTTGATCTGATTTCCGGTGTTGTTTTCCGAGTGTATGATTTTTTTGTCGTTGTTCTTTCCTTTCTTTTCTCTAATAAAAAGTCCAAGGTCAGGGAGATGAGTGGAATGTTCTTCATTGATGTTGAACAAGCAACCAACCTGGCCCCTCAGAGAGTTTGAGTGGCTGTTAATAGAAGTTATTTTAACATTATATCTATGGACTGAAAATTTTGTGCTAAACAAAAGTGGCCATTAAGAAAGGTGGCTGCTTTGAAAAGTTTTATTGCACTTAATTTTTTACAGTTTGATGTACCAAAATAAGCTGTTGTCTTTTTTTAACAAATATTGTTTATTTATAATTTCTTATATGTCAGTTTAACTACTATTATCTGAAGAATAGTTTTCAATTGCTTACTGAGTAAGCATTTGAATATTTTATTGCTGGTAATTTATGTATTTTGATACTAATAAAGTCATTGTATTTTAATCTGCATTAATTTTTTTTGCTGAGTTTTCCCTGACTAGGCATGATATAAACCCTGTGATGCATTCATATTAAATGAATTAATTAATGTTAACTTGAGTTAATAAATATAAATGTTTTAGCCCCTTTCATTCTGTGAAACTAATTCCCTATGATGCATTCATATAATTCATTCATATTAAATGAATTAATGTTAACTTGATTTAATGAATTTGAATGTTTTACCCCCTTTCATACTATGAAACTAATTTTAATCTTTTTACTTGACTTTTTTAGACCCAGATTTCCTTCTTTATGCATGTCTTCCTTAAAATGTATATCTAAAGTTACTTGAAATGATACCAGCCAATAAAAGTAAGTTAATTGTGATTAATAATGGTTTTCATTTTCTGAAATTTTCCATTTGTGATTACTAAATTGCATAATACCTGAAATAAATAGAAGATTCATCTTGCAGCCTGTACTATTACCTAATAGAATAATTTTGCATTCCTGCTTGTATTTATATGTAAATCATTACCATATTTAATAATTTATTTCTTGAATGTATCAAAATATTTAATAATCCATGGTTATTCTTTCAAACCATATGAATCTAGCATACTTCACTGAAACAAAAATATGTGTATTTAATTCTCTATATTCTTATTTTAGCTACAAATAATTGATTGCATGTGCATGCTTTAGTATTAAAGTATTTCTCAAATCAGGTGCAGTTATTTTAGACAACATTTATCTGTTTTGAACTCTCAGAATATATTTAAAAGGTATGTATGTATTAAGTTAGTGCTATTGTTTGCTGATTTTTGTGCCTGAAAAGCATCTGAGACTTTCTGCTCTTAATATTTTCCAGATCTATCTAGGTAACATTCCTTCTTTTTTCCTATTTTAATTGTTTTAATATTTATATCCTTTTCGATTTAATCTGTATTCTGGTTATTATGGCAAAATGTCATACAAGATATTTTTACCAGATTTGATTTTTTTTTACAAGTATTCAACTTTAAAGTTTGATTTTTGGGTTAAACTTACAAGTAGATAACAATAAAAAGATTAAAGGTAGACTAGATTTATAAAATAAATATTAATATTGAATTGAAGTATAATTATGTGCATTAACACATTTGTGACAACACCTATCTCAGGGAGAGCCAGTGTCACTTTGTTCAGCCAACTCTGGGCCTTACATACTAGGTGGATCGAAAATTCAAAGTGTGGATAGAATAATTGGCGTAGGGTGCAAAATTTGTCTTTTAAGTGTACTAGCGTACGTGCAAAATTTTTCAACTTTGTTTCATTTCTTCCAGTGCCCCAAGACAAAGACACTTAAATATTTGCAAAAAAAAAAAAAAAAAAACTCTGATTTTCATGCAAATTATGAATTAAAAATAAAAAATGCATTAAAGAAACGATTTTACAGGAAAAAATGTATAGGAGAGAATGAAAATTAAATTTTTTATTATTCAATGAATAAAATTATTTTTTTTATATAATATTATTCAGGGACCCACAACTACCTTTTCTTCTTTTTACAATATAACACAATTTCATTTTATTTCGAAGACAAAGATAAACTACGCCACAATCTGGACTTTTGTCAGTTTTTAACTATTTTTTTGGGCGCTTGGGCCACCAGAAGATATGAATGAATTTGAATAATAATAATAATAAAAAAAAATTAATATACCCAAAACAAAACTTTTTTACCCGGCACTAAAGGAAATTTTGAATATATATATATATTTTTTTTTATAAATTTGCAAAAAATGTCATTTTTAACTATTTTGGGACACTGGAAGATACGAATGGACTTCAATAAAAAAATGCATTTAAACTAATATACCTAAGTCGCAATTTTCCCACCCCGCACCAAAAGTAATTTTGAAAAAAAAATTGCAAATTTTCATAAAAATTTAAATTTTTAACTATTTTTGGGACGCTTAGGCACCGGAAGATATAAATGTTTTTCAATAAAACAAATTATATAAACTAATATACTTGAGACACTACTTGATCCACCCTATTACATACCGACACTTTATTAATAGTTTTGCAGGCAGGCTGTAAACTGTATAGTAATTGATTTTGGTATAATCCTATACTGCTATTTATTTTAGCTCTGCATACATTTGTGAAAGGCATATTACTTGGCCTGTTACTTTTTGGTTGAAACTATTCTGCTGTTTGATAATTTGTGCCATTATTTCTGACGATTGAAGTACCATTCTCATAGTCAAGTGTTTAGTCTAATGAACTAGCATACTCAGATGATGGCAATTGTAATGGTCGTTGTTGCCGAACCATTGGTACAAATGATTCACTTTATTTACTTGATTTATCATCTTCTTCATTGAGTATTTTATAATTTAAGGTCAACTAACATTTTTGAAAATAATCAAAACAATCAATAAACAATATAAACTGAACTTTATTCAACACAAATTTGTATTCAAAGTTTAATAATAAGAAAATTCTGTCTTCGCAAACATCTTTATATTTCTGTCTTTCTCGGAGGTGTAGTGACCTCTGCTGGTCATTCTATCCACATTTATAATCTGTTAGGCCTACATCAAAGAAATAATAAAGGAATCTCTTCTGAATCTAAAAATGAAATGAAATATAATCTCTCTGTTGGGTTCAATAAGTGAGTTAGATTATATTATGCAATCAAATATCTGCTGGCTGAACAGAAGACAAATACAGCTCAGGCATGTCTCAGATGTGCTAATTTCCGTGAGAATAAATGCAAGTGAAATTCTAATGTAGAATTATTCTAATTTAAAATGAAAAATACCTTACAAAGTTTTATATTATTTTCTCTATAGAATATTTCCAGATAATCTATTATATTATATAATAACTTAGAATATTTCTGATTTTGTTATTATTATCATTTAGTCATTGCTCTAAAATTTACTTGTGATTCTCATCATAATTACAGCTAACCATTCTATACAACATCTTTTTTATTGCTTTTTATGTGAAATCTTATGCTAACTGGTTTAATAAAATTCTTAATTATTTCATATTTTTTAAAAAATGGAAGTATTAAACATTACTTTTGCTTTAATATTGTGTCCAAACCTTTATGTTGTATATTATAGATAATTTTTATTGCTAGCATAATAAATTAAATAAACTGGCTCAGTGCCATGCTGTTGCGATGCTTGCTTAGTAAGAAATGTTTATCAGTCTTTATTTTTCACAAACCATTACTTTTTCTGAAATATGATTCTGTAATTAAATTTGATTGGTTGAAAAAATTTCTTATTATTATGTTTGATTAATTATATAGTAACATTTTTTATTCTTAAATGACTTTGGATAATCTAACAAAATATTATTTACTTAAGATTTTTACGTTAAATTTATCACATCAACTACATATTTTTCTAAATTAAGCATCCATTATTAAATATTTGGTATATTGAATTTACACACATGGTTCAGGTAGCCCTTTCTTATTGTGATTATTTATTTTATTATATTTAAAGTGTATTCAAAATGTATATAAATAGGGAATATGCAAAGAAAAAAAGTGAAATTCTTTGAGGTTATGATAATTTTTTCAAACTTGCATGGGTGAATAATGTATTGACGCCAAGTTTCAAATAAACAACTCTATAGGTAGTTTTTAAACCATCGAAATCAAGAAGCGTCAATGATGCTTCATCTAGAATGAGAATGGTGGCCGAGAGTCACTTCTCGAGTGCAAAAGGTTAAGACAGAACCATGTGTGTTAGCTACTTTGTGAAATTTACTCAGATTACTCACAAATGTCAGCTGATTCTGCTAAAGAGAATACATTTAGAGTGACACTTAAACAAAGAATTCACTGAGCGCTCAAAAGTCCATCAAGTTTAACTGTTAAACTAAGTCCAATTTGGAAGAAAGTCAAGGAATGAAATTATTCATATTATTCATTTTATTGCTTTTATAACTTAGAAAGGTAATTAAAAATGCACTAATCTTATCAATTCATGGATTTTTTCTCAAAGAAATGTTAATCGTCTTTTTTCTACCAGTTGTCACTTATAGATAGCCTGTTATCACCCACATGTGTTTTCAGTGCACATGTGGACGCCATTATGATCCACTAATTACCTAAAGATGTCACAGGTGCCTTAAAAGTTTGCTTGTTATGAAACTAAGTAATGTGCATAATTCTCCTGCATTTATTTTCCTGAATAATATGTATAAAAAAAGATTGCTCATGTTTGTGCATTTTTTTGCACATTTTTTTTTATTGAGCCTTTTAATTTTTGTATATTTTACTAAAATAATGTTTACAATTTTTTGTTAATTTTTTTAATCATACTATTTTGTAGTGAGGCAGCTAAACAACAAGCAGAATGAGCTCTGGGCACCACAGTAAAAGTATCACCTTCAGAAGGAAAATGGTTCCTCGAGCATCTTCTGATGGTGACCACATGTTGGCCACTAACACCGACTCAGGAGATGACAAAGACTTCTCAGATGGGGATTTTAAAAGTGGCAAATCGGATGTATTGGATGCCCTGATACCCCATACATTTCATCATAAAGAATCAAAACCTGTATCTTGGACATTTGAGGGAGATCAGACTATTAATGATACAGATAGTCATAGATCTCTTTTAGAAGAACAAATAGTTATACCAGATACAAAAGAGACTATGTTATCCATTGCACTCCAAGTCTTTGTGCCTTTCCTTATTGCTGGATTTGGAACAGTTGGTGCTGGATTAGTTTTAGATGTTGTTCAGGTATAAAACTGATACATTGTTGTTTGAAATTGGAAATTATTCAGTATAATCATGTCACAGATTTTAACTATTACTTGCCTTTACACTTAGTGTTTAATAAGTTTTATTGTTAACATTCTGTTAAGCATTCGAAAATCAAACAATTTTGTTGTGATCACCAGGCCTTCATCTGTTTTAATTATATTTCACACTTTAACATCTATGAATATGTTACTGCATGTTCTTTATTAATTTGATATTTTATAAAATATTCATTGATAATGCAGCCATATGTAAAGTTAAAAATAAATTACTTGATCATTCTTTATTTCAGTATAAAATATAGTAGTACCATAAATACCATAATGTTTAACAATAATTGTTGTGTCCAGTGTTGAAATTTCACTTTATATTAGCTTCTTACAGATATGTATATACTGCTTTGTTTTTAAGCTGACTTGCACTGTTTAAAACCTCCATATACATTGATTTATGTAAGCAAAATGGTCACCATATATTAGTTTATCGATTTATAAAGAATATATCTTTTTTTTATTTCCTGCTTTGTTTCAAACAAGTGTTTGCCAGTAGCAAAATTAATTCTTAGGTCTAATTATAATTCTAAATTGGTGAGCTAAATCATAATTTTAAAGCTATGCGTTTTAATCAGATTCTTTATGTGCAAAAAAAGACATTAAATTAAAAATCATTATTTTGAAATATCTATTGTACAAAATTTTATTTTCGTTCTAGAATTTTTCATCGCTGAATTTTTTCCCCTCATGGTGGGAAATTTTTTTATAGAGATTACTACCTCATACTTTTTGATACCTTAAGAGTAACTATTGAAAACAAATTTAATTTTGTGCTTATATGTATTTATTTTGTATTAATAGTAAGAAAAAAAATCAGAGTATAGCTAACTTCACAATAATGATGATTAGTAGGAATGCAAGAATATTGTTTTGCCGAATACCGAATATTTGGCCAAATTCTAGGCCAAATACTGATATCCACTTTTTAGAAACATTTCACTTTTGATTGTAAATAAAATATTTCTCAATTTTTTTAAAATTAAACATTAATAAAATTCATTATTTTTTTATTTGTACAAATGCCAATATCTTGATGCATTTTTGTAATATTTTAAAATGTCTTAATTCTGATAATAAGAAACCCTCTTCATTTTGGAATTGCTTCACAGAAATAAAAGAGTCTTCATTGCAGAACATGACAAGGACAAACACAGAAGGAAATTAAGCGGATAAACTAAAATTATTAGAAGTAAATTGCGATTTTGATAAAGAAACTTCTAATAGCTGGGATGGAGTGTCCTCTTAATTGGTGGAAAAAAATGCAGAAAAATGTCCAAGCGTTGCAAATTAAGCAAGAAAATATCTTTCAGCTCCTGCAAGCACAATCTATAGTAAACATTATTTTCTAAATCTTGTAATATATAAAAAACCAAACAGTTCATACTTTTTCCTGAAAATGCTAATAATTTATTGTTCTTGCATCATAATTTCAGGCTTCAGAAAGATAAATGATCTGTAACATTATTAAATAAGTCAAATTTACTTAAAATTGAATATATTTTAGGAGATTTTTTTGACAATAAATGTACTGAAAAGTAATTCTATACAATATTCTTTGTTAAATATATATGAAAGAAAATTTAAAAAAAAATTATAATCCTGAAATTATTTGTCCGAATAATCTGTTTAGTATTCGGTCAGACCAAATATTCGGCAAAAGAGCCTATTAGCCAAATACCGAATTGTTGCCAAATATTCGCTACATCCCTAATGATTAGCTTATGTTTCCTGTAGATCATTGGGCGAAAAAGAATGTGTAGAAAGAAAAACATTATGTGCAAGAATTTTTTTAAGTACGATTTAATGGTGCAAGAGCCATACTTGACAAAAGTTTTTACACTGAAAAAAAAAAAAAAAGGTCTAATTAAGCACGTCTTTAAAATCTTAAAATTACAGAAGCAATTAGAAGACAAGTTAAAATAATAAGGTACAAAAGCAATTTGTTATTTAAAATATAAACTTAATAGACTTAAAAATAGATGAGGTAATTCAGATTTGTATTTGAAAATGTATTGAATTGTCAAACAGACACAAGGTTGGCCATTTTTGTCCAGATTTGAGTGTGCAAAAGCCACATACCTGTGGCATGGAAAAATATATGAGAAATACCAATTATAGGAACACAGGATTAGCTAAAGAAAATGTCATTGTAAATTTAAAAAAAAAAGGATGTCTGCATTTATAATAAGTTTTAATTAACAAATGTTTCCCTTTCCTCTTAGCATTGGGAAGTTTTTAGGGTGGTGTCTGAAATATTTATATTAGTTCCTGCTCTGTTAGGGCTCAAAGGCAATTTGGAAATGACTTTAGCTTCTAGATTGTCAACACAAGTAAGTTTATATAACTTTCTTTTCATGAAATAATTAATGATTTTTTTTTCTTGAAATTATTCTTAAGTGCATTTTTCTTCATTCTTCTCAGGCTAATTTAGGGCATATGGATACTTTCAAAGAGCAATGGAAGCTGGCCATTGGTAATCTGGCCTTAATCCAGGTAAAGTATAGCATTTATATACTAGAATTTTATTTATTGTATTATTATTAGAAAAATGCTATGAAATCAACCATCTAGGGCTATTTTACATGAACTTTTATTCTCATTTAATTTGAAAAATTAAGTACTAGGTGATGACACAAAAATTCTCTATTAGTTGTTTGGTTGTGCAGAGTTTGCCTTTCAAAACTGAGATATTCTTTTAAAATCACCTGTGTTTAGAAAAATAAAATCAGTTTGTGTTAAAGATGCAGTAGTAATGATTTTTAATAAGATAAAGTTTTTAAAATGCTAAAACTTTGGATATTCATTTTGTGATATGTTTTTAACAAATTTCATTTTTTAAAAAGATATTGTGGTGTCGATAATCTTATCTTCCTTTGTCAGCAATTTCATGACCTAAGAACATGGAAATTTTAATTATAAAAAGTGTTGTACTTGCTTAGGTTTTGTATTTTATATCTTTATTTTTGTTTTGTTTCTCTGATCTCATGTCTCGTATTTCAGCTTGAAAGTACCTTATGTTAGGCAATGAAAAATGAAGCTTTCCTAATTTTTAATAATTTAATTAATATTCAAAAGTTAAGATAGTTAGATTTGCTTACCCTCTGTTGTTATTTTGCTATTTAATTAAGATAGTAGTTATTTTCATGCATAAAATAACTGTTCATTCATATGATACTTGAATTATAGTTAAAATTTAATTTATAAACAAAATAATTGTAAATACATCTTAATGGTGATAAATAACTATAATGACTCGCATCATCAAACATTTCTGTTTAGGCTTTATCATTCATAAATTTTAGAAATCCATTCTACATTTATTAATTAATTTTAAAATCTTTTGTTTATTACTAGTAATGAAATATTTCTGCATTTAATTACATACACGAACCAGAATGATAATTAACATAAAACATTGGAAACACAAAATATTTTGACATCTTGCACAATTACTAAATGATAATTGTTCATAAGAATAACGGTTCTTTAAGTGATTCTTGTGCGATTCCATCTTCAACCTCTGATACGCGAGCAATATCTTTATTCGTAGAATATCTTCACTATCTGTTTTATGATAATTTAATCAAAAAATGATACAAAACACTTCAAAATCCAAAGTTAATAACTGTGTTTGTTTAGAGTGTCTAAAGGAATAACAGTAGTAGAAGAATTTCATACGATAGTGAGTAAAAGCATTTACCCATTTGTCCCTTTTCAATCATTGAAATTTTGGACCATCTGCTTACGCATTTAATAGATTAATAGCTGCTCTCTACTATTTACATTCAATCTTTAAAATATTGGACCTCTGTATTTGTATTCAATGCATTAACATCTGCTCTCTATTGTTTCCGAGATAATGTAAAAAGGAAGTATTTGTAAATATAAAAACCCAATAATTTAAAACTTTTAATGATTTTAAGATGACAAATTTAATTATAGTTATTATTTATCATCATTAAAGATGTATTTATAATTATTTTACTGCTTATAAATTAACAGTTATTTTATGCATAAAAATAATTATTTTAATTAAAAATATTTTTTTAATATTTCATTTAATTTGAAATATTTTAAAAAAATGAAAAAAGCACAGCCAGGATCGAACTGTTGACCAAGCAGACAGTAGGCTAGAAATCTGACACCTGAGCCATCTGGCCACTAATTGCTTGCGATTATGTACTGGTATATAAGCTGTGCTCAAAGTTTGAGGGCTATTTTCTCCAAATTGGCTGGCCATTGCACTTTATTAGATTAATGTGTGAACACCCTAACTGTATGCTACTAATATGCAAAGTTTAATTCCGAACTGAATTTCCCAAGTCGTGCCCTCCCCTTGTGAGCAATATAGTTTTCTTTGCTAAAAAAATAAGTCTCCACTATTGCTATGCATGGAAAAACAAAGAAAAAAAAAACTTCCAACTACGATATTTATTGATTTAAATAAAGTTTTCACATATTTTTTGAAAATACATATTTATAGAATTTTTTTTAATCCAGTGAATAACTTATGGATGTCTTTTATAATGAAGGACACATTTCAAATAGTTGTTTTTTGTGAAGAAAGTATATTCATTCAAAATTTCAAAAACCTTTTTCTTTTCAATGGGAATTAGCATTAATAAAATTTAAATGATAATTAATAGTATTTTCAAAACTTTTTGCCTTTTCTTTTCCCTAATATAATTGGTATCAGTTGCCCTGCCATGCATAGTAAAACTTTTTTTATAGTACAGTGTATTACAGTGCATTTTAATGTTTATATTTCATGACAAATAATTCCTTAATATTTGTTTAGATGTGCATGCTTTATTTATATTATAAATAATTAATTTGCTCTACTTAATTGCTTCATATTTGCTTTCTTTAGTGTCAAGCAATTGTTGTTGGATTCTTAGCTTCACTTTTCGCCATGATAATGGACTGGATACCAGAAGGCGAATTTAATGTTGAGCATGCTTTGCTTTTATGTGCTGCCAGTATAGTCACTGCCTCTCTGGCCAGCTTCATTTTGGGTGAGTGTTTAGCATACCTCAAAAATGAATCATAAGGAAAAAAGTTTGTAACTTCCTTAACCCTTTTGGGATGGGTGATGCATATATGCATCGCTTAGGATCGTCGCCACAGCCGGGTGATGCATGTGTGTATTTTGAGCTGAAACAATTTTTAAAGACCACTAGATGGCACCCTGTGTCCATTTATTTTCAACTGAACATAATTATTGGAGCCTGACCGTCATTTCTTTCACATTCTGCCTGGATTTGGTATTTTCTCATCAGCTGTTGCAGGGGAGGAGCTAAAACATAATATAAACAAACAGAGCTGGGATGTTTCACTTTCCACATGGTTCGTGTTTCTTTATTTCTCCGAATACTTTTATTTATTTCTTTTCGCTACTATGTGGGGTTCCTTTTGGGTTTTACCGTCAGCCCAGTTACACATTGCTATGCTTTTGTATATATATATATATAGCGTACTTTGCTTTTTATTTCGGAAAGCTTTGACTCTAGTTTATTATGTCGAGAAAGCGTTATTTATGAGAGGAAGAATATAAATGAACCAATTAGTGATATAGATGAGAGTGATGAGTCATTTTCTAAAGAGTTAGAAAGTGATATTTCTAGTGATTTGTTTGTGTTCCTCCCTGCTTCGAGGTTTTTCACACTCAGTTTTCTTTTTAAAATTTTGCTACTTCTTCTTCTAAATAGTCTTTGTGGTATTTTTCTTATTAATCTTAAATTTATTTATGTATTTTGCCTATTAAAATTGCAGAAGAATTAGAATAGTGCTTTCGAAAATTATTTCTCAAGGTAAGCAAATTTTTATATATATTTTCATATAAATTAAAGGAAAATGAGTATTTAATGCTAATTTTAATGTATATCACAGCTTAAGTAATAATCTAAAATGGTACCTAAAATTACGATGTTGAGACTTAAAATTTTTTTTGTGATTTTTTTTCTTTTTTTTTTCTGAAGTTAGGCTTAGCGATGCAAAATCCACGTCCTGTGGAACAATTCCTTTATCCTCCGCTGTGTCCCGTAGGAAGGTCTTTGACAAAGGCGTGTCGTCCCGAAAGGGTTAAAAATATTTAAAGAAGAAAATCTGCTATTCATTGTTTTCTTTATTTTCATTCAAAATCTATAACAAATCCTCTGTAACTGAATTTGATTTTATGCATCATGTTTGGAGAAAAAGTGAATAATTTAAGCTAGATATGTAGTAGGTTCTGCTCAACTCTTTGAGGATAGCAGCACTCTGTGACTGTTGTCCTCATAAGATTTTAATAAGATCACATTCTTACTGTGATTTTATTACATTAACTATTTACTAACAGCAGTCAAACCGTGAAAATGCCTAATGGAAGGCACTTTTTGTTTATTAATTTCACAGAGCTTCTTCACTGTTTTGTAACTTGAGTATCTTTCAGATGCCAACATTTGGAAAAAAGTGGAGCTGTACTTTGTTGAATGGGTTGTAGATCTGGGAACTAATGATAAAACGTTTCTTCTAATAATTTTTGAGCTTCACTGTCCTTAGATGTTGCACCAAATTCCTTTACCAATCAAATCATTCCAGTCTTCAACATTGTTGGAAACTGATTTCTAATATAACTCGATTCATATTTTCAATATTTTTCATTTATCCCTTCCATACCAAAGACTTTCAACAGCTTAAAGAAATACATGCAACTAATGTTCCTTCAATATAGATTGTTCAACTATTGATAGAACATTTAAATAATTTTCTCAAGCAATAGATTAAACTATTATTAATAATGAAAAACTAGATAGCACTGATGCTGTCTATCCTTAGCAGTGAAAGTTTTGTTATTCACAGTACTATTGAAACAGAAGTGTTTATATTTGGCACATAAGAGGAGGTTAGAAAAAACAGGTTGGTGCTCAATTAAGGGCCAATGAAAAACAAAAATTTGCTTTATTTTTAAAGAGTTTGAGTCAAGAAATCAAAAGTTGGGTATTGATACTTTGGACCTGAAATATGAGTTCTGCTCAATTTGCTGACCAATAGTTTCAAAACTGTCAATTTGAAAAAATTATCATTCAGTATGGCACCTATTGATAGCATATCTCACGTGAAAACTATTGATTTTATACGATTGATAGTCTGACAACTTACGGGCTTCTCTTTGATATTATTGATAGTCTCTTGATTTTCGGATGACTACTTGTGACCAAAAAATGTTTCCATACTAGTAATTTCTGGCAATTAATGAAAACCACAAAATTATCATGTTTGATGAAAAATTCTTGAAATTTCATCCTGGTTTATATTACAAATATGAATATTATGTAAGAAACAGAAAACAAATGTGTAGTAGTAATTACTGAAAACAATGCATCTGTGTTACAGTTTAAATGTAAATTATATATGTAATGGATTACTACTATCTTATCTACATGATTTCAGATAGCACTAAGTGATTGTAAACAGTTATAGTTACCTTAAATTGTACTACTGTATTTTGAATTATTTTCAGCATTTCAGTCTTATTTTTTTATACCTTTCATTTATTCTTTATTTTTTGTGAAAAAGTAATACAGTGTTTATTTTCTCAGGATGTGTGATGGTGGGGGTTGTGATATGTTCAAGGAAATGTCATATAAATCCTGACAATGTGGCTACTCCTATTGCTGCATCATTAGGAGATCTAACGACACTATCACTTCTAGCAGGAATCTGTAATGTTTTATTTAGGAAGCTAGGTAAGAATATATAAGATAATTATTTTAATGTTTGTAATTTATAGTGCTTTGAATTGAGTTAAAAAACTTCAACATAATATTATAAAAATATATAAGAATTTTAATAATTGGGTCATTCCATGTTAAATGATCTAGAGCTGGTTGCTTGACCATTTTATAATCAAATGTTTTTTTTATGTTGATTCCTACATAATTAGAGAGCCCAAAAAGACTAATTTTAATTTTTTTTTTTTTCTGAATTCCGATGGCAGCCATTTTTGTTTTACAAAACATGCCGATTTTTGCATTTGTAGGGGTTTGCGTTAACTTATATTATCCGGAACTGGTGAACCCGAGGTTGATGAAGCAAAAACCGATGATAAAATGATAAATAAATGAATGATAAAAATAGTATTTAGTCAAATTTATGCTCCGTCATTTTTGGCAAAAAATACGTTTTTTATGGGATTTTTAAAGTCCTCTAACTTGACTTGTAGATAAATATCCAACGTGAAATTTTTGCAGCAATATAATACACTATAGAGGGTTTATCTGTAAAAATTTCATATAAGGTGTCAAAATTTGGATTTTTTTGAAATTTTCGGATTTTGAAAGCCCGTAGCTCTTAAAAGAAACAAATCTCAGGGTTGAATTTTTTTGTAAATACAGTACATTAAGGTAGCTACACATCCCCAAAAAAGTAGTATGGAGAATAGATTCCTTTTGGGAATTATATGCCTTCAAAAATTGAAAAATTGTCATTTTTGAAGTTAAACTTCTAAGCTGATTTTTGCTATTTGGGATACAATTTTCCTTAAATGCGTGCTGGAGATAATAAAGGCTGTATCTTCCTGAATAAACCGGTTTTTGTTTCATCAACCTCGGGTTCACCAGTTCCGAGTAATATAAGTTAACGCAAACCCCTACAAATGCAAAAATCGGCACATTTTGTAAAACAAAAATGGCTGCCATCGGAATTCAGAAAAAGATAAAAAATTAAAATTAGTCTTTTTGGACTCTCTAATTATGTAGGAATCAACATACAAAAAATCATTTGATTATAAAATGGTCAAGCAACCAATTATTTCTTTTCTGGATCACTTGACATGGAATGACCCCAATTCTAAAATTAATGTTGCACTTTTAATTATTTTTGTAGAAGTGTAGATGTATTTATTTATAAATATTGTTGGATGAAAAAGTCTTCATTGAAAATATGTAGTTTAGTAGGAAACAACTAAACAATTAAAAATAATGCTTTCAGTAGTTGAATTGAATCTGTTATTTTCTCAATCTTTTCTTTTCTTTTTAATTTGTGTATTCATAGCGGTTTTTATATTTGTGGTGATTTGTTTCAATATTTAACAGATGTGTATTGATATGATTAATGAGCATTTCGGTTTTTTAAATGTTTTGCCTTCTGGCCAAAAAATAATTTAATTTTTTTCTGCTAGAAACAGTTATTTCAACAGTTGCACATTTTTTATTCACTACTGCTGCATATTTTTGGTTTTACTTTCATTTATATTACCTAAATTTTCGTTTTGTAGTGTTATATGCATATTAAAAATGTACAACAAGCTGCTATAATTGCTGCAGGTATTAAAACATTTAATTTACCATCTGATAAACTTTTATTTTACGTATTCTCTATTTAGTTCCTACCCTGTCAGATGATTATAAATTTTTTAATAATATTAAATTGCTTTTTTCTCTTGTAATTTCTTTATAAGTGAAGCAAATTTTGTTAGCAGATGTGTATTTAAAATACAAAATTTATTAAAGTACTTTTTATGATATTTGTTGGGCTAGAACTTTTTTTTTTTAATTGAAAATACCTCTATTAAAATGTAGTCTAAATCTTGAAATTAGATTATTTGCTTCAATATTTAGTGAACAATTTTATTATTTTGACACTTTCAAGTTCACTACATGTTTCGTTTTGAGAATTACTAAATTAATTTCAAAAATGAGTATTAGACATGTAACTGATCATAAATATGTAAAGGGGAAAAAAAAAATTAGCATTTTTTATTTTCAAGAAATTTATTTTCCAATTTTGTATTTTATATAACTTAATAGTAAGGTTTTTTGCTTTAAAACTGCATTTTTCTCTGTTTTGTTTCCCTCAAAAAGTACTTGATATAAATTAATCTTTTGATTGCATATTTTTTTAGTTACTCCATTGTTTCAAAACTAAGTACATATATATTTTTCTATTTTACATTTGCTTACTTGTTAGTACATGTTAATGAAGGAATTTGGATTATTATGGATTTTCAAATTCATCTTGATTTTATAGTATAGATTGTTTTCTTTACATTTAAATTTTTAATGAAATTTTAATAAGATTACATTTTTATTTGTAGATTCTCCACGTTTTGCAATATCTGTTATATCACTTTTTATGTTGTTACTCCCCTTCTGGATTATTGTGGCACGACGCAACAAATATACACGTGAAGTTTTACATTCAGGCTGGACACCTGTTATTTCAGCTATGCTTATTTCAAGGTAGAGTAGTGTATAAATTTATAACTATCATTAATTAGTTTTAAGAATAACAATAAGGTTTTTAGGAGAATAAATTTCAAACCTGAAATTCTAAGTGTAGTTCTGCGCAAACTTTTTTACTATTTAAAATTTTAGAATTTTTTTTTCTGTATTTCTTTTTTAAATGGTTAATTTACTTAATTAAGATTAGAATTTAATTAATTAAGATTCCTTGATAAGTTTTCAGTAAATTTAAAAGAATGGTAAGATTTCATTTGACTGATAGCTTCTTTTTGTTACATTTTCAAACATAATCTTATAAACATTTTCACAGATTAATGATATAAATTAATGACAATAATGCATATTACATAAAGTGGTGAAGTTGTTGCTATCTTGAAGTGGGCTAAATTAGATTTTTATTTAATTAAAAAAACTGTAATTTATTGATTTTTTTTATTCTAAATATATTTGTTTTTCTTTATGGTGTTAGTTGTTGTACATTAAATGTGAAATTTAATTAATTTTTATTTATTTATTTTTTATTTAGCTTTGGTGGCTGTATTTTAGATTTTGCTGTTGATAGATTTTATGGCATTGCAGTTTTTCAGCCTGTAATAAATGGTAAATTTGACAGCTTTTATTTCATCTGGATGCATTTATTGTATGAATACAGTGCATTTTGTGTTTTTATTACCCTGTAACTTGTGAACTTCTATGGAGCAATCAATTTTTAACTTAGTAGAGATAATTAGAAGGAGACAAAACGCACACAAAATAAGGAATAATGTAATGCGATTTTTATGCCCCAATAAGTGATTTCAGTTCACTCCATTCTTTCTTAGAGTTAAAATATGTTAATTGAACTGAAACAAAATTTAAATTCCTTCTACCCCCTATTCAGAATTTCTTTATTGCTGAGGAAAACATCTTATATATGGAATAAATATCTAGTGAAAATCTAATAGATCAAGGACTGAGTTTATATTTTGAAAGAATCAATGAGGAGGAGGAATGAAAGAATATAATGATTGAAAAAAACTAAATGGTTGTTAAAATTATTCCAACTTTCATTTTTTGAAATGAAAAACATTTCTGAAACACTAACTCATGTATATTAATGTAGGAATTGTAATTTTCCATCTTAGCTATTCACCTAAATTTAATCACGTAATTTTAATTCCTGTCAGTAATATTTTTAACAGATATGTTGAACAGATACTTCTAATTTGAATAAATACATTGCTGATCAGAAATAACGAAGTCCTTAAGTGATCATGTGCTTTACGCCTGGTAAGCGCATGATTTGCATGGGTTTAGCATTCTTTTTAAACGCTGTATAATGTTTTAATTATCATGAGATGACTCCGGGATTTAGAACAGACAACAAGTCTGTGTGGGGCAGCAAGAGTGATGCGGGCCCGGTGGCATGGGCATTGGCTTGGTCATGCATTGAATAATACCATCGTGGTAAAAAGGTTTGATCTTCTAACTACATAGTGCTAACTTTAATTATGTTTAAACCTTAAAACTTCTCTTAAATCTATCATTTGTCTGTAATCGTGCCTTTGTCACTATAACTCTTCATATATATTGTTTCAACTAAATAAATTTTAGTTTTTAAAATACTGAGTTTTCTTTTTGGTCCTGCACACCCCTTAGGTGTAGGCACAATTATTGGCTTCAGTCAGAATCGGAGTAACACCCGATTCTACAAATGGGTGCTGTTGCCGGGATTTTTTCCCGAACACCCTACACAAAATTCTACATTAATGCAATTGAAGCAAGTATTTATCAGTGTATTATATTGCAAAATTTACTATTAGCCATTTTAATCACTTAATATAATTTTAAGAATGTGGCAATTGCTGATATAATGAACTTTTTCTGGTAGTCAATATTAGTTTCTGGGAGTGCATGTCCTCTGTATTGTAACGTCACGGCCGATGGCCGCGGTTTGATGGCTGAGCAAATTCGAGGCGTTTTCAGACAAGGAGTAGTCTTTCCGAATTTATTTACAGCTAACTTATATATATACGTTTGTAATAGACATTTTCTAGATTAGAATGTTTATGTACAAAAATCAATAAAAATGACCTTGAAGGGAGGAACTGTAACTCTTGGTCGAGTAGTTAAGTAATTTCGCGAACCAACCTGCACTGCGCTGGAAAAAACAATTAAGTTCCGGAGTTCGATGTAAACTCCTACGAGATGAGCCCGAGGACCGGGTCTATCCGTAAATATCAGAACTCGCAATCCCTGATGGGAGTACTGCCGAGTCTCGATTCGAAGCAAAACTTGACGCTCACCAGCGTAGGTGAAGTCCAACTCTCAACTCCTCCCGACAAACGAAATCCGCCCATTTATGTACTGATCCGAGTCTCCTCATTAGCCAGGTGTCATTCCTTTTTACCACCTGCAAAAAGTCCCACATTTATCTCCCTCGTTAGCACTTTTCCTACAAAGGCAAATGTTATCCATCGTCCATCAAATCCATGCTTCGTTACTTTGAATTGACCAGCTCCCTTCATGTAGGCGACATTGTCAATCAAAGCCTTTTAAGAACCCTGTGGTCTTGTCTGGTCTCTAGCAATTATCATCGCGTCTGCGGACGCTTTTGGCGCCTCTGTCCCGCTAAGCTTTGTTAGAATACACCTGCACAGAGAAGCATTGTCATTCCTCAGATGGCCGACACCAGTCGAAGAATGTTGTGTTAAATCTCACCTGCAACCCTAAATCATCGTTTGTTACAGTTCCCCTAAATCATAGTTGTTACTTGGCTACTTTACAGCTCCCCTAAAGCATCGTTATTATTTGGCGACTTTGTTACAGTATATATAAAAATTCAGAAATTTCCAGGAGTTAAGCTTTGGAAAAATCTTGTTTTAAAATAAGACATTTGTGTAATATCTAAACTATTAAATAATTTATATTATGTATTAAATGCCATCAGATAAGGCATCCATCGCATATAGCAGTGGTAACTGAAACTACCTACCCATGCATTTGTTTTTTTAATACTACATCATAGAATTTGTATATATTTCAAGCTCCAGTTCTAAAAATTTAGCCTTGAATTCTTTCATATATTTAAAAATTTTATACATTAAACCAAACATTAGCAAAAAATAAAATATGATACACCTGCAGGCCACATATCTTTGAGCTATTGGGCGGTCCCCCTCATTCTAATTTATTCTCCTTCATTACAGAAATTGGCTTCATGAAAACAATTTAAATCAAGATTTTTTTTTCTTCCATTTAATACAACCATTTTAGTTCGTTAATAGTACCTTTTTATCCTCATAAACACATTTCCCATCATCACTCATCAATTGATGCAATATGGCCCGTCTGGGCCCTTGTACAAAGCAATAACTCACTCCTTGTTTATTAAACACTTTAATATGTGAAAAATTTGTCATTAATTGATACTTCCACACTTGAAACGTAGCAATTTCATCGCAAACATCTGTTTTATGTAAATTATTTAATATTTTTAAGCCAAGTTTTCTTGTAGTAGTATTCTTCTTCTAAAGGTCTTTTGAATCATTAAGCCATGAAATGATTTGACATGAAAAAACACTGAAAATAAGCTATAAGACTTTTTACAACAAATTATTAGATCTTCTTGATAGAATATAAACAGTGTAAATTTATGAAAATTTGATTTGTTAACATTTTATCTTGTTCTATGTGTAATCCCCATTTTATTTATTTGTGTATCATATTTTCAGGTGTTGGGGGTAATTTGGTAGCTGTTCAAGCAAGTCGTATTTCAACATATTTGCATCAGAGGTCAAAATTAGGTGTTTTACCTCCAGAAGATGCAGATTTGTGCAAGGATCCTATATCAGCCTTCTTTGGAAAAAGTAATTCTATTTCATGTTGTTATTTTAAAATACTTTTGGTGATTGAATTAAGTGGCTTATTTCATAAAATTTTCAGTATTTTTATCTATAATACAAAACAGAAAATACATGTGTCTGTCACAGCAAACTCTTCCTAAACGATGAACGTTAGCGACATGAAATTTGCACATTACATTCTGGGGTACATTTCTAGGTAAATTGTGCTATTTTCAACTTTCAGAATTAATTCTTCAGATATTTAATTAAATAACAAAAATTAGCCTCTGTTAAGCCTAATGCTTAGACATCTCTTGCCAATAACTTCTGAAATATTTATCATATGACAGTTATTTTTACACCATCTTCAAGAGTAGAAAATTATCTTTTTAATCATATTAATTCCATTGTGGAAAAGTGTTTTCTCTGATTGTTATTAACATTTAAAAATATATTTTAACGCAATTTCTAACAATCCTTTTTATTCTTATAGAATTAAATTCAAGCCAGTTTACTGTTTTGTGCACATGCTTTTGCCAGTGTAAAAGTTAATATAAGAAAATATTGTTTTCTTTGGACATAAACAACAAAGGAGACTTTTTTCTTCCGATTGTCGTAGCATTTGCACCTTTTAATACGGTTACACAGTGATCCAATGACGTTAATGAATTATTCCCTCGATGTTTTGTTTAATGCTCACAAATTTTTAAATGATCCTAATGAGTGTGTATTAGCCTTCAAGGTTTCTTAATAACGAAAATTAAGCCAATTTTTGGAGTTTTATCGCAGTTTTTCGCCAATAACTTCAGAAAAATATATTGCATGTAGATGATTTACTTCCATCTTAAATAGCAGAAAATTATCGTTTTAACAATTTAATTTAAATGTTATTCCTTTTCCCCTTAATTTGATAAACATTTCAAATTTATTCCATATACAATTTGTAACAATGATTCCTATTGTAATTAAATTCAAGCTAATTTATCGTTTTATCAAATCCTTCATTCTCATATTTTTACCACTATGAAAGTTATGATAAAAAATATTGTTTTCTTTGAATATTAACAGAAAGCAGAATTTTTATTTTCGCTTTTATTTTGTAAAATATACATCTTCCAATATGTTTGCACCACAATCCAAAGACATTAATATTCTCTTTCCGCAATGTTTCATTTAATTTCACGAATTTTTTAATGATCATAATGAGTGTGTAAAATCCTTCAAGATTATTGAGCTATTCCTACGAGAGGGAGAGGACCTAAGGAGAAAAAGAAAGAACACTATGCGATTTTTTCCAGTCAGTGACACAAACACTAAAGAGAATTGTAGTCCTGATTATGACAGTAAAATCCAAGATATGAATCAGCTTATGTTGTTGCCTTGGCAATGATGGGGAGGGGAAAATGAAGTACTAAGGACTACTAGAATCTTGCCCGGTGGTTCAAACTAAGGAGAGAAAAAGAAGAAGGGTGTTTAACTGCTGGTCGAGAGGCCAGAGAGCACGGCAGTGGATTAATGAAAAATCAGTGAAAGACGCTATTGCAAAAACTCCTTTATAATGAAAGTGTTATAAGTTCTTGGACTTTTTATCCTGAGAAACACCGGGTATATCAGCTAGTATATGTATATTTCTTTAAATATGGCTACTCAAGTTTTTCTCCATAACTAACTTTTAAGCATATTAAAATTTTAAAAAGTGCAATATTTTAAAAAAAGTTAAACAATTTGATTTAAATATTTGGCTTTGGCATCTCATTGTTGATGAAATAAAATATGATTAAAAAGGCCGATCTTTTTTCCTCTTTTAAATAATCAAAGTTCTTCTGTCCTGCAATACAGTAGATAATAATATAATGGACAGAATTGCATTTGCTAAATTGTAAGGTTTATTGTGAAATAATTGTGAACTTAACTTAAAAATAATAAATTTAATTAATTTTATCTCTATTTCTAATATGATTGATCTTCCTAATTAGGTGTCCATGCAACTACAGCCAGAGTTTTACTACTGATGGTAATACCAGGCCATTTAGTATTTACATATGGCATTAGATTTGTAAATGCGGGTCATACTTCATTCACTGCCATGTTTTTAATATTTTATTTACTAGCTGCCGTAATACAGGCAAGTCCTCTTTTATCTTATTCTTAATTCATATTCACTATTATATTATTTTTCAAGATTATATTCTTTGTATCGCTTGTCAGTACAGCTTATTTAATTTTAGATTATTGTATGCAAATTAGGAATTTCTATGCATTTCAAAATTGCAACTATCTCTTAATTTACACAATCTTCAGTCTTCAGCAAAATTATTACTAGTATAAAATCTATAGATTATATAAAAAATATATATAATGTTTCAGTGTGTTATATAATACATATAATATTATTTTGTGTTTTCAGTTATATAATGCTTTAAAAATGTATAAAAATTTCTTATTGATATTACATGAAATATGTGTTTAATAAATGTGTTATAATTTAATATGTTATATGACTTAGTATTAGATTACTGGAATATTATATATAATCTTGTTTGCCATTGTCAAAGAATATCACAAGAGATACTTGTAATATGTTAATAGAGAGAGACTTATAATATGTTAATGTATCTTTTAAGGTTTTAATAATGGACTCTGTTTCCTTCAAAGCTGTATTTTATTCTTCTGATAAATCAATTGAAATCTTAAACTTATTTTGTATTTTTGTTTTAAAAAAAGAATATATTCAAGAAAAAGGTTGCTTTATTTCCCCTCTATATGTGTGCAATCTCTTATTTTAATCATTAACTCTCCGCCCCCACGTTTTTTTCTTCTTTTGGAGAGAGGTTTCCAAAAGGTTTTTTGAAGTACATTCATTAAGTCTTGGTTTGCTTGTTTGTTGTTGTTGCTAAATTTGATTACCTTTTATGTGTGCTTTGTTGATTCTAAAGAACATTCAAGCAAT
This sequence comes from Araneus ventricosus, assembly GCA_013235015.1. NCBI lineage: Eukaryota > Metazoa > Arthropoda > Arachnida > Araneae > Araneidae > Araneus > Araneus ventricosus. The sequence goes on from BGPR01005649.1 coordinate 67,669, forward strand.
TAGATTTTATATTTTAAAATTTTCACTATATAAGGGGAGGGGTGTGCCTTTTCTGTATAAATGATGACAAAAAAGTTGTATTTTATATCTGAAACATTTATTTATTTTTTTTTGGAAATCGGGCATGCAACTTTTCAAATATAGATTCCGTTGATCATCAGCTGTTTTATGGCATTTCTGCTATTATGCATGTTTTTTGTGACATACACAGACTGCTTAGTTCTTCAAATCGGTGCTTTGTATAAGTTTAAAAACAAATTGTGAAATAAATGTTAGGCAACAGGATTTGAGAAATTTGTTTCATTGAAAACTTCACATTTACCTTGTAAAATATCTTAATTATTTATTTAAATAATATTCATTGGTTCATAAAATTTTCGATTCATAACTTATTCATTAATTGCTCATTGCTAACAATGTTAATATTTATTTACACTGTTAACACCAGTGTTTACTTTTTAACAAGAGTTAAATTTATATGAAACTGTCTTTTTTTTTTATCCCAGCTTTTGATTATTTTGTACTGTATCATCAGCCTTTCAGACTTTAGTTTATGAAGCTGTTTAGTAAGAAGAAATCTCTGCTATTATTGAATTTTTGATTGTAGAAACCACATGATTCAATAATATCAAAATGATGAGAGCTTTAAAAAAATGATTAAAATTTTTTCACCTGGTAGATTTTATATACTTATGATGTGACTTTACTTTTGTCATTTCGTCATTTATTTTATAAATAACCTTTAGAATGTAAAAACAGCATAAATGCAGTTTTGAAAAAAAAAAAAAAAAAATGTCTCGTGTGGTTTCTGCAATGAATGATTCAATTATTTTCTGATTTATTAAATAGGAGTTATTTTCAGTAAGTTTTAGTATTGATTATGAAAATATAAGAGTCCATATGTTTTTGAAAATTTTAAATGCAAGGCTTCTTAAACTTTTCCCACTCAAGTCCCTTTTTTCAGCAGAAAATCTTTTTGCAATTGTTTTC